>JAYXIM010012783.1:0-192288 GCA_037575425.1 Anastrepha fraterculus | reverse complement strand
GCCACAGATAAAACACGTAGCATGTCTATGCCACACATGCATCAACGCACGGCACACGTTTCTTAAAATGTTGCAAACTTACCGGTTCCAACGCAACTCGGTAACACCCTGCCGCCGGCGCTCATCCTACCTTTCCGCTCATGAACACACACTCCTCCTCCCTCTATTGTTTCTACGCACTGCTAGAATAAGTTCAGCACTTGCGGTGCGAGCGCGCGAAAGCATTAATTTAGCTCACATGTCGCCGCGCTTCCGGTAGGCGACAGCGACAACAGCAGCGACGGCGTCGACAACACCACATTACACTTTGCGCCCGCCCCAGCGGTTTTAGACCTCCTCTTCACAAACAATGGCAAGCAGTAAGTAGTAAAGTGGTGCCACAGCAAGAAATCATTTTACAACTTAAAATTGCTGACAGCTGAGACAGTCATAATGATGGCGGCAATGTAGCTGATTATGAAGCTGACAGACTTCACAACCGCCGCACAGCAGTGACGGCGGCAGCCACCGTACAAGTGGCACAATTGGCCCAAAACGAAAGAGAATGTTGACAAATCCAAATATCAGGGGATAAAAGAAGAGGTAAAAACGGAAAGCGTATTGTTTGTTCTGCTTTTAGTAAAATGAAAGCATTCGAGGGTAAATATTGCTGTGAGGACGCTCCGTTGCCTGGATGCGGCCGCTTTTAGGATTTCTTTGTGCATGAGCTGAATTTTAGGCAAACACCAACAACAATGTTTGTAAATAACACAGAAAGGCGCGAATATAAAAATTTACACATATGTGTAAGGGGTGTTATTATGGAGGCATAGGACTTACAAAAAAAAATTTTAATTATTTTAAATTATTTAAAAAAAAATTAAAAAAAAAAAAATTTTAATTAAAAAAAAATTAAAAAAAAAAAATTTTTAATTAAAAAAAAATTAAAAAAAAAAAAATTTTTAATTAAAAAAAAATTAAAAAAAAAATTTTTTAATTAAAAAAAAATTTAAAAAAATTTTTTTAATTAAAAAATAAATTAAAAAAAAATATTTTTTAATTCAAAACAAAATTTAAATTTTTTTTAAATTTCCACAAAGCCTTAAGGGGTTAGGCCACTCTAGGATTTTCAAAATATCGAAATTTTTTTTTTTGCTTAAAAGATGCTTTAAACTCTTTAGAATATAAAACAAAAAGTCCTATGCGTGAAAAAAATGTTTATCTCTAATATTTCGCACTTTTGCGCGAGCGCCTCTGACGTCTCTGAACCGACTATTCAAATTTAAACCGTGTTTATCTCAAAACGTGATTTTTCAAAACGGCAAGCAGCATAACTCAAACAATTTTTAATATTTTCACTTGTAATTGTACAAGGATCTTTAGAACATTATTTCGCACTGAAATACGTACGGATTTTTTTATTAATTAATTAGAAAAATTTTTATAAACAATTAACGGTTCCATTTTAGACGAAAAATTCTACTTTTGACTTCAAACATCTGCAAAATACACAAATTTCAATATTTCTAAAATCCCGTACGTATTTCTACAGCTATACTCACGTCGATTTAGAAGAATTTTTTTAATTTGGTTTAGGTTGACATTTACGTCAGTTGTACTGCTTGCCGTGAAGTGCCTTTTTCGCAGGGCGCGTTCAGAGATTCACTCCAAAGGCGCCATTTTGTAATATTTTTCAATAAAAATATTTGTAATTACACTTAAATACATGCTTAATAATATACTTAAAAAGTTTTTTCCTAGCACCTTTCTTTCAATGTAAAAAAAATCCTTAAAAAACTGCTTTTTTACAGTAGCTAGAGTGGCGTAACCCCTTAACTGAAGATAATTGGTTGTTCAAAACTCGAAAATTCTCTTTCAAAAATGAGCTAACTCAGCTCTGTTGATTTAACAGAAAGTTATGTGTTAACAGTAACAGCCATCTTACAAATGTAGAATTTTTTTAAAGATCCGTTTGCTTTCAGCCAAAGCCATACAAAACGCTATACAAACAGAAATTATCATTAATTAAGTTCTGTGTGAAAGACATTTCGTACAGCTCAATAATAAAATAAATAAATAAGTAAAAATAGAGATATGCTTTCCGTTACAAATTATATAAAAAGTCCCATTATTTGGAAAACAAAAATTAAAAAAACGCATGCCAAAAATACGAAATTTGAGAATGGGTCTGTTTACATCAAAATGCAGCTCTTCGTGCTGACTTCTGTTATTAGGAAACCTCAAATTTAAAATCATAAACTGTTCCCCACTATTCCTGGGGAAATGCTTGGCATTAACAGATTTAACATTGCCAATTAACATTAGGAAACTTAACAGCAGCTGAGCAGTCGGTGGAACAACATGTTTGATTTGGAAGTACACTAGCGGGTTTGAGGGCACGTGAAATATCAAATATGCTCAGAAATGTTTACACTTAAATATTATTAAATTAAAACAAAAAGGAAATAATTTGACTTTATCGACCACAACATTATGCCACCGAGCATTTATAAATCATTTTGGCTGTTGTTATTGTTATAGCAGTTCATTAATCCCTACCAGGACAGTGTAGTCACCGGTCGTCATCGTCTATCTTGGTTGGGTCCAAAGGGAGAGGGGTGTTAAGTATACGAGTTTAAAGTGGCATGTGGTTAGTATCGTAAGAGGCACCTTAGCATGTCGGACGTATATTGAATATGTTGGGATCGATTCTCGTTAGGTAGAAGATTAACCTGCTATAATATCCAGATTCGATATTCTATAAATCAAAGATGGATTAGTGTCAATAACTGTGAAATTGCAAGGCAAACATGGCCAAGCCGAAATTTAGGTCTATCCAAGAATATTATAAAATTAAGTAGACTACAAATTCGGACCTTAGTAGGGTCCCTCACAGGACATTGTCTCAAAGAAAATCACACAACGACATTAAGCGTGATTTCTGTCGTAGCTGCAGCAATGAGGAGGAGTTGGAAACAATTTAACATCTTTTTTGCACATGCCCGGCTCTGACCAGAAGCAGGAACCGATATAAAGATCCTACGTCTTAATGAATACATATCATCTGTACACTTTAGGTATCAACCATCTTTTACGCATTGTCCAAAGCTCAGGATGGCTCAATCTGGATGGGGCATGTAGCCCAACGCGTGTTGCTCACAACGGACACATTTCGCGGTCTAAGTGGCATCGTTACTCCTGCGTGCGATGCGGCTGCCAAACCTACCTAATATCCAGAACCTAATTGTGTCAAAGTAACGCGGGTCTGGAGGCAGCTGAAGCTCTTCGTCTGCGATGTGTGATGGTTGGACTCTGATGAAGACAGTCGGGGGCTTAGGAAAGTGGTAAGAGACTCTCCATGAAACCAGCTCAATCTGGTGTGCTGAACTTCAAGTCATTGCAACTCGACGTCTCGACTGCGATTTACCAAATCCAGCCAGTGGACCCAATCGTATAGCACCACCGTTCCCTGCATAATCTCGATTGTTGTTGGCAGTCTAAATTACGGGTTTCAAATCCTCAACTATAGCGAGCTGATCAGCATAGGATATCAGTCAAGTGGCTCCCTTCAAAATTAGAGTCCAAATGAGCCAATTTCTCTGCCTTAGCCTATAGATAACCGGCACATTTCTTGAGATAATTCGTTTAAAAAAAAATTTGCCTCCAAAAATCTAAAGGTGGTTAAACACGTCAAACGCCACCACTGTGCGACAAAGACATCCTGCAGCCCCAAACCAAAAAGGCGCTACAGAGCAGAGCACATTTAAAATGATAAAAGTGCAAAAAGCGGTGTAAAAAACACGAAATGAGATGGAAAGTTATTTGCCACGTGGAGCACTTTTCACTTGAGCGAGACATGCGAGGAAAGAAGGTAAATAATTCAAAGTTAAAAGAACCCACAATAACAATGTAACAAGCACGACATGAGCAATATCCAGGATAACAACAACGAAATAAATAAAAGTTAGATTTTAAAAACTTTTCACGCTTCGCATTTACTTGATTGAATATAAGTAAGCACCGCACTCATAACACATGTCGGCTTGCAACAATGAATCCAGCAAGTGCACGAAAAGTTGGCGCTCCCATAGGCCGGATTTGAATAAACTTATACTTAATGCGTGGCAATATTGCAATAGCAAATTGCACACAATGATGCCCTAAATAGAAGGATGGGGAACGAAGATATGTTGTTGTTGTGGTCGCATATGAAATTCCCCACACATGCACGGGGAATGCTGCTGGAGCGATAGTCCTTGGCCAGATATAAATCCGGGTCGTTCCGGTAGTTACGAACCGACTGTAGTGGGAACGTAGGTCGGAAGAAGGGATAGTAGGTCGCCGTTCTTCACTATTTAAAGACCACACAAAAAATGTACTTAGGTTAAAATGCTAAACGGGTTTTACGAGTAAATTCCATAACTCTCCTTTAAGAAAAAGGTACTGTACGTGCAATAATTACACTCGATTATGTCTAAGTGTGTTTAAATATTGCAGAACAATACGGGTGGAGTGAACTAATTCGTGGAAAACCTCTTCACTCAACCAAGATTGTTTATAGAACTCAAATTATGGAATTTAAAAATAATTTAAATTAATTCACTGATAAAATAAAAACGTTTTATCTAAAATATTTTATTTAAATTAAACATTTTTATAACTTAAAATTATTTTGTTCCAAAAAACTATTTAATGTTGGTGTGCTTCTTTTTTTCTTTAAGATACTTCCTTCCTTCCAGTTTCATGTCTAAAATTGCGAAGGATTAGTATGTTACCCAAAACATTTGTGTCTTCCTTGGCCGCCTCGTTAGCCTTGTCAAAGGCTGCAAAATCGTCTGACGCCGTTTCAACATTATTTTTCATTCAATTCTTAATATTTGTTCACTCAATTCAGTACAAAGAAAGTTATGTGTTCACTCTACAGAATACTCAATGAAAGGAATTTGGTATTCACTCATGCTCATTCAACCCTAATTGTACTGTACTTTATTTTTTAATTACATTTTTTGGTCTACACTTTATTAAATCATGTGCGTATGCAGCTAATATACCGAAAACGCCTATATAGAGAAATTTTAAAAAGTCTCCAAACTCTCCACTTTTCAAAAATTACTGACCTCGCAACAATTACACTCCATTATGTCTAAATGTGTTGATATAATGCAAACAACATAAAGATTTTCAATTTAAAATGTCTACACATTTTTAAATTACGTGCATATGCACTTAATACCCCAAAAACGCTTATAGAGAGTAATTTCAAAAAGTCTCCAAATTCTCCACTGTTTGAACAATAACGCCACTTAGCTCAATTACAACAGCAAATTGAATTAGTTAAAAATCACATGATAAGAATAATTCAACATTTTCAATGCAGGCAGCAAATTTTAAAAAACAAAACTCAGAAAACTGCAAAAATCATCTTTCACACACATTTTTTAGTTGCACTTTACATAAGCATTGCCGAGCTTTAAATTATTCTTACGAAGTCAAAGAAAGAGTATTTTACGTGCAGAACTTAGTAAAAACAGGTCACATGCAAACGCAAAAACCCAAGCGTAAGGAGACAACTTAAAAGCCTAAACGTGTCGTAAGCAGCTGCAATGCCTGCTTATAATATTAAGTGGCGGAGATTTCTGTCAGTACTCAAGTTGGCATTGCAATGAAATTGGCGGAATGACAGGGTGCCGATATCGTCGTTAGTTGTTGCTCGCCAAGCTTTTTGCGGCTTCTTTGTTTCCCATTATTTGCATGTGTGTGATGGTAGCCGAGACAACAACGACAACGACGACGATTTCTGTTTATGTTTTAGCGACAATGGATAATATAACGTTGATAATGAAATTCCAGTGAAGTGAACCGAGTCGCCGGCCGCCGGCTGCCGGCAATCCATTCCCCATTTATCCCCAACCAACTTTGCGACAACACAGAATTATGTTAACGAAATCCCACGTGCACAACAACAACTGCAACAAGAGTACACAGAGTTGTAGACGCAAAAACTGGGAGAGACAAGACGAGGATGCGTTTAGTGTTTGCGTAAATTTCTTATGTTGACAATTCATTTTTTACCTACTTAAAAGAATTTTTTTTCTGATTTTGTTTTCGCCTTGCCCACTCGCGTTAATACTTTGCGAAATATTATCGACGACGACGATATGTCAAGAAGGGAGAAGTTCAAAAAATGTGTGTTAACATTACTGAATGAGAGTCGTTGGCAGCAGCGAAGGTGTGGCTGAAAGTAATCGCATTACAGTAACAAGAAGCAAACTTAGGAGACCAAGGGAGTGTCGAAAGTAGATGGTAGGTACAAACAGTAAACAGTGAAAAAATCAAATAGCCGCAGGCAGGTGAATAAAAGTCAACCACATCTATAAATAATAAAACCGAGGGGATAAGAATTGTTTGGAGGCAAAATACGTATGAAGCTTAGTGTAGATTTATAAATCAAAATAAAAGAGAAAGAAATAAAAATAGACTTAAACACAAAAAACTATGTACAAAGATACGCCGGCATTAGAGTAACAGTAAAATACTTTAGAAGATAAAGAAAATCAGTACGCATCAAATGCAATTCAAAAGCTGTACATAAAGGCGATTCTTCTTATCCTGCAAAAACCTTGTACGAAGCCATCAGTGCCAAAATTGCTATTTCGTAATCTATAGAGACGAAAACATAAATGTGGTCGTTTCATGAAACTGTATAAGTCTGCTTGATATAAATGGGAGTTATTAGAAGCGATTTCAGGTTTTTTTTCTGCCAAGTCTCCATAATCTAGAGAAGCACAAAAAGCTCTTACTTTCTCTATTGGTCACCACAGACCTCATGTATTTTATATGTATTATGTTATTTATTTAAAATTAATATTTTTATTATTTTATTTATTTAAAATTAATATTAAATTATTTTATTTATTATTTTTATTTCGCTGCACTCTTTCTTGGTGAGTAGCGAACATTGGTGACAAGACATTTGGCGGGTCACATAAGCGTACGAAATCGTGTGAAATGCGCTAGAGAAAACCGAATATTAAGCACCATATTTTTCAAAAAAAAAAAAAAAAAAAATGTTTAAAGGTTTAAATCTCTGAACACTTCGCAAGAGTAAACATTTACGAGATAAGCGCAAAATATATTAAAAAGCCTATTTATAGAATTTTTTGTTAAGTCTCCACATCTCAAAAACTCGCAAACATCCATTTTCATATAGCATTTAAAGCTCTTGGCAAATTCAAATGACAGAAACAAGATTATATCCAAAGTTTGCGCCGAATAAACTTAAAAAATTCTGTCGTATTTAAGAAGAAAAAAAGTTTTTTTCTATTTTCTGTCTTCTTCAAAATGAAAAAAAAATCCTTTTTCTATTTTCTGTCTTCTTTAAAATGACAAACAAAAAATACTTTTTCTTTTTTGTCTTATTTAAGACGGAACAAAATATTTTTTCTATAAATTCTACATAACAAAAGCAAAAATTACTCAATTTGAACACAATTAAAAGTGTACAAAACATTCATTTCAAAACATTTACGAAGTCTACAAAAATTGTAATTTGTATTACTGATTTTTGGCTTGAGTGCACTATTCAATATTTAATAGATCTCCCCATATATGGAATTGAGATAGCAGAGAATTAGCTTTATAACAAGCTGGTAATGTTCCTAAATTCATTAAAGTTTCAATGCCATAGAAATCGCGCTCACACTGAACAAGCACTCACCACACTCCACTACAGCAAAGCTGCAAATTAACATGAGCATTCACAGTCAGGTAGGCTAACATAAAATGTTCAACACAAACAATGCAAAACAATATTGTGGTGATGATGGGTTGTATGTTGTTGTTAGGTAGAAGTAGGAGTAACACCAGTAAAGTAGCAGTAATCAAATAACATTAAATCAACAACAGTCAGTCAGTCAATGCGAACGCGCAAAAAAGGTTAATACAAACATCTATTTCCACGCATGGATAAGAGGGGAGCACACTTTGTACTTTGTATCGTGCGAACTTAACATACATAGAAAAGTATATAAGTATATTGTATTTATTATAGTAGTACTCGCAGGCTCCATAAACCAAATACTAGTAGCAATTTCCGTAACAATTGCTCTAAAACAACAACTAAAATATCACATCGGCAACTCAATACAATGCCTTGTAAGCCAACTATTTATATTTGAATCAGCAACTACGAAATGGCTAAAGGCAAATGCCGCGGCGAAGAAGATAAGATCAAAACAAATAATGAGTACGAATCAGGCACAACAACAAAAATAGAATTACATAAATAAAACTACCACTGGAAAAAATGTACAAAAAAAAAACAAAAAACACATGTATGGAACAATCAAATAAGCATGCACGTACACAGCACTTACACGCGCACCAATGCATACAGTGGCTCAATAATGAAGTCGCACAAAGCGTGGGTTGAGTTTTAGCAGTGCATACAGAGAGGGCATAAGCACATATACGTATAAAGTAGAGAACATGATTAACCATAAATTTGTGGGAAATATAATTCACTTGTTTAGAGAAAAAAAAATATTTAAAAAAAATTACCCAAAGCGCAGTATATTAAAACACAAATATTAGGGTATTTCAATGCTAGCCAACTTCTTTCTTGAGCTACTGTATGTATATGTACATGAACAAATTACAACCAGCCGCCGGCAGCGGAAAGCCAGCTATTCTAATGGGTAAAGTTCAAAAATAAATTATTGCCAAACCTAACCGCAGACACTCAATGCGACGGCAAATGTTGGAACGTCGTCAAATGGCTGAGAATATGTTTAAGCAAAAAAAAAAAAAAAACAAGAAAATCAACAACAAACTTAAATAAAATATATCAATAGACGAGAAAGAGAAGAAAATTAAGTACTGGCGCCTATAAGAGAAGCATAGCAGGCGTGAGAAATAATCTGAGTGTGAGTAAATCTACTAAAGCATGGCATTAATGGACCCGCATCAAAGCAAATATACATACATACATATACACAAGTCAACTAAGGCAGTGAGTGGCAGTCGTGTAGAAAAGGGGAACACAAACAAAGTTGACGGCATTTGCGTATTAGCGAAGATATGCAGAAACATGCGGGTAAATTAAAAGTCGCGGGAATTGGTGCTGTTAACATTGAAACAATGTAAGTCAACTACAACAAAAGTAGACGCAGGTCGCTGAGACACATTATATGCGTATGCAGGCAACTGAGAGTACAATACTTGCCAATAACAGTTGGTAATTGAGCAAAGGCAAATAAAAAGTGAGTGCAAATTACACCGCATATTTATAATGGCATGCACATGCAGCAACAACAATAATATTGTAGGAAAACAAGACCGGAAAATATATGCATAGATTTGTATGTATGTATGTAGTACGCATTTTTATATTTGAGGCGGTTAATTTATGAGGAATAAAAGAAAATGCAACGCGTGTTTGGTGGGTAGGTAATCAAAAAGTTTATTTTGTTAAAAAAAAAGTAAATAAGATACATTGGCGCGTACACTTCTGTTAGGTGTTTGGCCGAGCTCCTCCTCCTATTTGTGGTGTGCGTCATGATGTTGTTCCACAAATGGAGGGACCTACAGTTTCAAGCCGACTCCGAACGGCAGATATTTTTATGAGGAGCTTTTTCATGGCAGAAATACACTCGGAGGTTTGCCATTGCCTGCCGAGGGGCGACCGCTATTAGAAAAATGTTTTTATTAATTTTGCTTTCACCGAGATTCGAACCAACGACCTCTCTGTGAATTCCGAATGGTAATCACGCACCAACCCATTCGGCTACGGCGGCCGAATTTAGAGATAAATAATAAGACACACAGCAGAATTGCTAGAGGTGTATGGGGAATCCCCAAACAATTGAATGAGAGATTCATTCTGAATGCAATTAATTACAAATTATAAGAAACAAACATAAAACCAGTGGGAGATTTTACATATATTTTGTTCAGAAAAATTCATAAAAATTTTCAACTTTTTGTTCAGGGTTTTTAGAAAATGTTTGAGCATGCAATTATAGAGATCTTTCCATATAAACAAATGTCAGTTCATTGCGCATAACAAACAAACACATGGTACACATAGGCAAAAACAAAAAAACAAGTATGAAAAAACATTTCTTTTCAAATTATTAAAAAAATATTTAAAAACAAACAGTAAAAACAAATATTAAAAAACAAAATTATTAAAAAAAAATTATTAAAAAAAAATATTAAAAACATTATTAGAAAAAAATATTTAAAAAATATTAAAAACAAAATTAGAAAAACAAATATTAAAGAAAAATGATTAAAAAAAAACAAATATTATAAACAATATTAGAAAAAAATATTAAAAACAATATTAAAAACAAAAACTTGTCAAAAATAAACGTGATTTCGGGGTACTTCAAACTTTCATTTCATTATACTAAAATTGAATTATCTAAAAACCCGCAGATTCAAACATTTTCTAAAAATTCTAGATTAAAAAGTTGGAAATTTTGCTGATTTTTCGGAATGGTAATATGTTTCTTGTGAATATGAAACAAACACTCCTTGAGTCCAATTTGCTTTCTTGTTCAGTCAATATAATCTTGTAATTTTTCTTGATTTCTATAATCGACCAATAAGATGACTTTTGAACCTTAAAATGTTAAAGACATCAGCTTTTGAGCCGATTGTGACACTTGAAACTTCTTAGCCGATGTTTCAACTTTTTTATGTTTCTGCTGATCTATTGCTTCAACTCGACTCAGGCTCATAGTAAGTGAGTAACTCATGTTTCGTCTTCGATAGAAATCTAATTCATAAATTCATATCTGTTCTCGCTACACAGAGGCAAAAACACACGCAAATGCTCGACGCGCTCAAGTATATTCTCGGTACCCACTTTGCACCGACCTCAAGACATACCAATTTCGCAGATGAAATTCTTACCATTTCTGTAACTTGTCTCTTTCCCAAAAATTCATTATACAGAATAAGTTTTCTGACGTTCTCAAAACTGTTTGGGGGCATTGCTTCAATTCGCCTGCCTAAGCACTGATCGTCTTCAATTGACACTCTGCCCTGAATGTGTGGCTGAGCCACTTATAAATTATTGTTTTTACTGGGCATTACTCCTTTTAATGCAGAACTTAACAACGGCAAGAAACTCCAGTTTCTCCATCTTGGGTGTTTTCTGTCCGATTGGTTATTTATCCGCCAATATTTCACAGGCTAATGAATCAATTTGACTGAAAATTCAAGCCAAGTAGCGCTGCTGGGGCTTGGCTCTCAAAAGATGCGACTTTTACATTACAAAGCGAACGTAATAGCAGTGTCCAACTGAAGCCTGCATTGCTATATGAATCGAAAAGATAACTCCAAATGGTGAGCTTATAGAGTATTTTACCCTACTTTGAATGTGGGTCAGTATATTCGGTAAATACTTGGAAATGTGACGAGATCACATGGCTTCAATTTTATTCATTTACGTCATTTGGAATTAATTCACTCAGGGGATTGGCAAACGAAAAATGTTAATTGAAATCATACATCTCAAATACCATGTCGAAAAGGATATACATATGTATGTACGTATGTACGTATATACCAAATCCAAAACAAAAAACCAAATCCTTTACCACCAGCAAACGAGTGACCGTACAAAACAAAAGCAAAGTAAATCAAAGTGGCTTCGTCCCTTACCAAAAGGTAAAAAAAAAGAAAATTAAATAAAAAAAACCACACAAAAGAGAGAAATAAAAGCAGATGAATCTGAAATCAGGTGCCCAACACCACAACCTACATACAAACACCAAGGATGGAGATGGCGCTTTGTGATAGTAAATAATAAATACTTTTAAAGAAAGAAACATAAAATGCAAACAAAGACAAAATCCCAACAGCACAGCAAATAACAATACAATGGTTCGCTGAGTGAATGGGCAGATGAATGAATGGTCAGAAGGCTGAAGAAGTGGCTGACGCAGAATCAGCTGTGTTTGAAGTTATGGCGCTTCCTTCAATGCTGTACAAAAACACAAAAAAAGCAACGAAAAAAATGCACGGAAAAAACCAAAAGCCACGGAAAGAACGGCAACATGAAAAAAAAACGAAGAAGTGTCCTATATTTTTAGGGAAATAAGCTTGCGCCTTGCACTTCTCTTCCTCTTATTCTTGAGTGGCACAGTAACAGCTTAAACAATTTTGGCCGAATTCGACAAAGCGCGCCAGTCCTTTCTTTCTCGTGCTGACCGGCGTAACTTAGACACACCAGGTGAAGCCAAGTCCTTCTCCAGCTGATCTTACCAACTCAAACGAGGCCTACCTCTTCCTCTGCGACCACGAAGTGGTACCGCAACGAAAACTTTCAGAGCCAGGGCGTTTGTACACGTTGGCACGACATGATCTAGCCAGCGTTGCCGCTTGTCGAACAATGAAATACTTAACCAGTAGGAACGTGGGTCGGACGACAAGGATGCTAGGAAGTTGACATCGGGATAATACAACACACTACACTGACAGCAAAATACTTCCCCTCAAATACTTACCCTTAAAAATAAAAGAAAACCCCAAAATCGAATTTCCCCTCAAATGAATTTGATTGTCCAAGCACTCAAACAAAATAAAACCGCGCCTTTAATCTTAACATTTTGATACTTTTATTTTACTAAAGGTTGAAGTTTCATATTGAAATGTCCTCTAAAAAAGGAACTTAAATGGCCTGCTACGACCTACAAATATCCTTAAATTCCATACAAGTGAAAGTTCAAGAGCTTATGAAAATGCAACCAAATAAAATTAAAGCGAGGGAAATCCTTACAAGATGCATGCACTTATGTATGTATGTGTGTAGTAGTAAAAGAAACGCACGCACAAAGCGATGCTTACGTAAAACTGAGGAGAACGAAGAAAATGCAACAATGCAAAGAAAACCCCAAGAACAAAATCCTGCACGCTGTGGAGCTTTAAAATGTTCCCACCAACAACAATCACAACCAACCGAGTCACGATAAAAAACAAAAACAGAAAAATACAGCAAAATGAGGGCGAAGAGAGTAAAATAACGCAGCAGCGGAGGGGAAGTAATCAGTCACCCAACCATACATAAGATGGACATTGCAGCTACTTCAAATTTAAAAAGTCGGCACAGCACTGCGGTGTGCACGATATGCACGATGGCACCAGAACCACCGGCACGAGGCGCAGCAACAGCAGCAGGCAGCAGGCAGCGTTTGAAAGTAAAAGTTTTCTCAATACAATGTATAAAAAAGCGCGACGCACGTGGTGGTCATACGAATGCACATAAAATAAATGTCTGCATAAATACATATGTAGGTATGTATGTATGCACTCTCATACAAATAGTGAGTAGAGCAGACAGCGTGTAGACAGGCGGCCAGACATACTACAGCAAGACAGCCAAGCATTTGTGGCACGCCCGTACGTAAGTAGACAAGTGTATGTGGCGGCAAGAATGCATGAAATTCGCTGCTGCAACATATCCATTGGCAAACATACATACACACGTATGTATGTACATACGTACATTGGGGAGAATCTAGAGCAATAGTTGCTGCTGCCACTTATTTTACGAATGCGAATTTTCTTTTCATTCGCAGCGGATATTTTTTTATAACTATGCACATATACATATGCAACATCATGCATATATGTGTGTGTATGTATGTATTTATATATTTTTATTTATTTCTTCTTTATTTATTGCGCACCTGTGTGCATGGCTTTATTTTATTTTTTTCTATTATTTTTATTTCTTTCCTCCGCTCACTGCTTCTGATCTTTATTGTTGATTACTCTTCGTTTACCCGCACTGCTTTTCTTGTGTTTTACTTGGGCATTTCTTTCCATGTTCATTGTTGAGCCCGCCGTGGCAAATATGGCATACCATAGAATGGTATTGGCTTGGCTTCTCCGTATAGGCCACAATAGACGCAACAATCACCGCTGCAGGTGTAGCTGTAAATGTTCACGACAATTTGCAACACTGAAGCCACTTACACCCAGCTTGCTTTGTTGTAGACCGCGTTTCCGCGCACTTTTGCAAATATTTTGACTTCTCTTCAGGTCACTCCGGATTTCGAGTCTATTTCGATTTTGTTACAAGTAAAGACTTATGCACATCGGGAAGGTAATTTGGTTAATGTAATGTAGCTAAGGAAAAATTTAGTTGGAAGATTTGTGATCGCCTGCAATATAAAACTCGTAGGTTAAGAGCGTGAAAAAATTGGGTGTTAGACTCATGCGACCTTCAGTAATTTACATCGTTCCATATTGTCGTGATAAAAAGTAGGCAAGTGCTAACTAAATGGCTACACAAATACTCAATGGTAACTTTTGAATTTTAACTTCGTAATATAAATTTTAAAGCTGTCAGTACTGCCTCTCTAATGATTTCATAAGTACCTACTCTCAGGTTTTCTGAAAAAATAATAGTAAACTTGACGATCTTTTGCTATATCTAATTACATTGAGCAAAGAAGCTGCATTAAATTTTTGAGGATATTGCAGAGCAGGCCCTTTGGTGAGCAGGCTCTGTCGTAAAGAATATTTAAAAATGATGCACCAAGAGGACAAAAAATATTGTGAAAAAAAACTATGTTTTTCAATAGGTTGAAATAATCGACTGACGAAAGACAAGTTCTGGTGTTAAAAAATATACTCCTTAGTTGTTATTGTTGGCACTTCATATGCATCAGTTCAAAAAGTTTTGGACCTCATGCACGTCTTCACACAAATTTTAATAGTTACATACATATTTAGATTAGCTGCTTTCGATTCCAACCAGCGAGTAGAGAGCAAAATAAAAAATTTCCTTTGAATCCAACGTGGCCTATGATTTGGCAGCACTGCGCTAGTTTTGTTTTGATAGTTCGCAAAAAACAAAAACATTAAAGCAATTCATTATCACCATTATCATCCATCATTTGGCGCTACATTTGGCGCTCTGTATGAGCTTTGGCCTGCTGAACCAAATGTTCCATTTTCATTAAATTTAATTCAATTCAATGTCATTTTCAATAAATTTAAGAAAAGCACACAAAACAAAAATATGCAAACAAGCGATTAAACTTGGTAAGAAAATATAATCAAAAGATATACTACCTCTTTTTATTTGGAAGCATTGACCTAAGCATATCGCTTGTGAGCTAAAAGCTAAGAAGCTAAAAGACAAAGTGGCTTGGACATCGCTAAACTGCTGTAAATATTGCTTTCAGATCAAAATTTTCGCTTTACAAAAATACAAATATCCTAAATAAGTGAAAATAATCGGTATGAAATGCCGGAAGTTAAAAAAAATTGTATTGCATTAAAATCCAAAAACAAATTTTGAATTTTATTTACTTATTTTGAATTTAAATTTTGAATTTTTTTATCAATATTTCGATAAATTTCTTTTATTAACATATTTTTATAAAATTTTTTTTGTATTAAATTTCTTTTATATCAACCTTTTATTAACATTTTTTACATTTACATTTTTTTAATTAACATTTTTTAATTTAATTTTTCTTAATTTTTTTTTTAATTTAAAATTTTTTTTTTAATTTTATTTCTTAATTTTTTTTAATTTGTTTTTAATTTTTTATTATAATTTTTTTTTAATTTTATTTGTTTAATTTTGTATCACATTTTTTCTAAATTTAATTATTTTTAATTTTTTATTAATTTTTGTTTTTAATATTTTACTAAATTTTTTTTTTAATATTTTACTAAATTTTTTTTTAATATTTTACTAAATTTTTTTTTAATATTTTATTAAATTTTTTAAAATATTTTGTTAATTTTTTCTTTAATTTTTTATAAATTTGTTTTTTAATTTTTTATTAAAATTTTTTTTATAAAAATTCTTATTACATTTGTTTTTTATATAAAATTTGTTTCATATAAATTGTTTTAAATTTTTTTTTATAAAAATTGTTATTAAATTATTTTATTAAAATTGTTATTAATTTTTTTTATTTTTAAATTACGTTTTTGTTAAATGGTTTTTTGTAATTTAACGAAAATATTCATATTATTTGAAAACGGCTAAAACATTTGGCTAAAAGCGCAAAAAATAAAAAGCATGGCTTTTCATGTGTCCACATTTCAATGACTGCAACTGTATTTAACTATTGCAAGTTTGTCAAAGTTTTTGACATGAATTATTCAACAGGGCAAAGAATGAAAACTTTAAGCAGAGAATAATCTAAAACGAGCAAATTCACAAAACTCCAAACGAAGGACATACAACACATAACAACAACCACACACACACACACAACTTTTCCAGCTTTCCACCACCATCAGCTGTTTAAATTTAGGTTTCTAGAGCAAAACAGGACGTCACCGTTGCAAAAATACGCAAAATGAGCAACACTTAAAAGTTATTCGAGTAAGAGAAAAAAAGAAGAAAAAAAAGTATCACTAAATTAGGCAAAAGCGTAAAGGATGAAGAATGGGGCAGGTGCACCGAAAGGGCTATGCTAATACCGCTACAAGCTTGTAAGATGAAAAAACCTAGAGATAAATCGTGCAAACCCTTTAGAATAGCAAACAGATTTAATTTTTTTATATCAAAAAGTGAAAACGAGCACAACAAAAACGAAAATTACGGTTTTTATACCTTTCTATGCCACCGTCAACATGTACATATGTATGTGTATACGTTTCCGTTATTCTTTTGGCAGTTGAATTGGTGGTAGATAGTACGATTTGAAAGAGGGGAGGCAACAAAACAAAAAAAAAACATTATTAAACGATGTCCGCGATGTTACCAACAAAGCAATGACGGCATGCGGCTTTTTATGCGAGACTTAACTATGTCTAATAATATGTATGTATGTACATATTTGCATGTGTATATGTGTGCCTGCATTTGCCTGTTTCGATTCAAAAAAACATCTTTTCTTCACATTTCAAAGCGCTCTTTCTTTTACCATTGTTTGGTTTTGCCTGCATGTTTGTTATTGCCTCCATCCACAGCTACAACCCAATCCAGCCATCCATCCATCCGTATAACCCATCCACTCTGTACGAATATAATCATCTTCAAAATTACTGCGCCACACGTCAACACCGTTGCCTCCATCCTACCAAACATAATCTTTGTGCCGTCCGTCGTGAACAAAGCACCGTTACATTCCTACACAATTTATTTTATTTTTTATGTATTTTTATTCCTTGCATTCTCTGTTTTACTAAGTTTAATTCCTTTTTCCTTTCTAAACATTGAAAAAAGCCATAACAACAATAACAAAGGCAACAAAAAGTGCCACTGCCGCCAATTTCAATTGAGTTGAGTTGTTGAGTAGAGTTGCCTCAGCTCGTATTGCGGCAGTGAATGTTGGAGTACTAAAACTCGTATATGCGAATGTATGTACCATACGCGTACACACACACATACCTATGTACCCCGTGTACAAACACACTTTACGCCAATATCATGTTTTTGGCGTGTTTGTTGTTGTTGCTTTACCATATTATTGTAGCTATTCTTGGTTGTTGCTGTTGTGTTTTTGTATTTGCGCCGGTGGTAGAGGCAGGCCATGGCTATATGGCCATATGCAACGTCTACATCCGCTTTGTGGCACATTGAACTCATTCATCATCAATTGGGTCAATGTCAAGGTCACCGTTCAGTTTTTTTATTTACTTTTATTATTTTTGTACGCTTTCTTTACTTTAGTTTCGCTTCTTTTTTTAGCTGATCTCATACTTACAGCAACCAAGCACGGAACCACGGAAATGCATAATTGATAATGAATTAAACACGCAATAAAGTGTAAAAGGTAGCGAGGGGGTGGCGGAATGTCAAGCACAAAAATATATTCGTAAGCGTAAAAATTTATTCATAAGGGAAAGTAAGTAAATTCATATTTATGCAATGAAGAAACAGCTATTGAAAATGAATAAACGGATTGGCGAAACTCCTATACGAAGGTCGTTTGAAAAGTGAGCGCAAAGTTAAGAGAGATGGCACTACTGGCGCGAATCGAGGTTATATTTAGTTAGTAGCATCTCTTGGAAGAACACACACCAAGTTTCAGCTTGATTGGCTTATTTCTTTGTGTTGGGCATTCGTTTGAATTGAGGAAGTCGGGTGATTTTCTTCTTCCATCACGTCAACGCACCAGCTCAGGCCTCAGCAGTTGTGGTCGCAAAATTAATGGAAATAGCGCGCTTCAACTCGTTTCACATCCGCCCGATTCTCCAGACTTCGCTCCCTCAGATATCTCGGACTACTATTTGCCCCCCATTTTGAAGAAATGGCAGACGAGAAAAACATTTTATTCAAACGACGAGGTGATTGCAGAAATGTAAGGCTATTTTAGACAAGTCAATAAGGAACTTTCGGTTTCCCCAATAGGCATTGTCGTCACCAGATTTATAAAAACCAAAGAGTCAAATTGATAAGACCTAATTTTGGTACCAGTAGAATCGAAAAAGGTTTTAGCCAAGAGAATTGCATAAAAAGGCGAACCAACACCCTAGCAGTAGTCAGGATAGTCGCTTGGATAACACTGCCATCAACAGACTATCCTTCAAAATACAAATATTTAAATGTAGCATTGAGCGTCTAACCAAGACTCATCCTCTGAGTATCCCATATTCAAGCAGTAAAGGCACTTGAAGGTGTTTGGTATCAAACGAGGCTTATATTTTGCGGCTTGGCAACACTACTGTAATTCATTTTTTTTTTAAGAAAAATTTGGTATTTCGAACTTACTTATTTACTCACTTATGAACTTTATTTGTACTTTTTTCAGTGAGTTGAAGAATTCATCGCCCAAAAGAGAGAATTACATCGTGAAAATTTTCGTGCGATGATTTATAACGATTAAAAGACGTGGATTTTAAATGCCAGTGTTTACTAATTAACTTACTTTGACTTCTGGTGTTGAAACGCCACATTTAACCACTGTGAAACGCTGTACTCGTGTAGCCGTAGATCCTTGGAGAATGAGCTTTGTCGTGAAGACCGTCCAAAAACGGTTGCTGTACCAGAAACTGTTGTGTTTTAATTGATAACGCAAAGAAAGTCATCGCAACTGCACTAAACAGTCAATTTTGAGTGATACCCAACCAGAAGTTTACGCAGAATTAATCAAAACCAACCGCCAAAGACGAATCATCTTCCTTCCCGTATCGGCTAACACAAGAGACTTTTTGAGCACTCAAAAGATCGAATGAATGGCTCATCCGCCTTACAGCCCTAATTTGGCACCTAATGATTTCCTTTTGTTGCAGAACATCAAGAAGAAAATGCGAGATCAACATTTTTAAACGCCTGAAGAAGCTACTAAAGCTTTCAAATAGCGCGATTTTGCGGAGCATACTTCTGAGTAGCAAAATTGCTTTGAAAATTAGTTCAAACGAATGCAGAAGTGCACTGACTTTCAAGGAGCATATTTTGAAAACTAATTAAGCAATTTTCATTAATATTTTACTATATTTTCATTATTCAGGGCAAAATACATTTCGTACGAGTAATGGCGAAATTGCACCCTGGATAATGTCAAACACACCAAACATAAATTCTCCCAAAAGTGAGAAAGACCCACTCGATTCTGCCCACCTCCTCAAATAATCCACCGATCATTGCCTTCTTGTGTTATTCTAAAAGCATTTAACCTCTAAAAATAAGCAGCTTTTGAACTTTTCGTAGTGTGAATAAGCAATTCGTAACTCAATTCGGATTTCCTCCAAATCATTTTTAAAATCCATCCTTTGGTACATTTTCAAATTCATTAAAGCCTCTTAAAGAGACCCAAGCACAGTTAAGCTCCCATGAACACCGTTTTCAAGGTCAAATGAAATGAGAACGCGGCAGCAAATAGCTCGTAATATGTATGTATGTGTGTTCAGCAAATTCCAGCAAAACAAAATGCCACTTTTTGTCAAATGCAGAATATGTTTTGGCGCCTAAAAGCACGTTACGCCATACGCATTTAGTATTCGTATGCCGGCAATACAGCTCTATGAAACATTGAAAATGGCAATAGCTGCCAGAAAGGTCATAACATCAACAACAATTATACATATTCCCATTGTTTTAGTGACATTGTTGGTGCCTATCATGTGAAGTTAGCATCCGCACTTTGCTCCTTTTCATTTTCATTCAGCACGAATCCACTGCTTAGCAACGGATCCATTAAATCAGGCCAACACACAGCACGACCATGCAATATCGTCCAATAATAAGTGCGTACGTATAGGCATGCAACAACAAAGTAGCAACAAATATGGCTCCATTTCTGGAACTCAAAGGCGCCACCGATGATGCTAAGCATATAGCCTGTTGCATGCCACATGTGTACATTGTACTTGTACGCATTTAACCAGCATCTCAGCTACATGGACACCTACGCAAATCTAAACGCCCAAACCTATGTCGCTTTTCAGCGCTGTTGATGATTTTCATCCAGACCATGCAAGTGAAGTGATGTAGTTGGTGGCCTTTGTTTCGGGCATATTGCATATCAAATTGTATGATACAATTGCTGATAATGTGACGCCTTGTTTCGCTACACGCCGATTTCGGCTTCTACAAGCCACGTGCCACCACCACAACAGTCAACCCCTTCAAACACCATCAAGGCATCGCCATCGTCAACAAATATCAAATTGTGTGAGTGATGTGGCCCATTGAATTGACATTTTTGTTGCTGCTGTTGTTGTTGGGATTCCTGCGATTTGTTCGCATTGCTTGCTATGCTCATACGATGCGCCTGTAGTGTCTGCGGTTATTTCTATTAGTGTTCACCGCTCACTTATCCGTCACTCGGCTACCAACATTGATTTGACTGCCTTCCGACCCTCTCTTTCGCTTCCGCTCTCTTCTCGACAACATATGGCCGATAAAACCATTGCAATTAGAGACCCCGACTAATGTTGATGTTACGCTCAGGTTGTAATTCCTGTTATTTGCTTTGCTTTTGGATTCGCAGTAGAATTATATGTAGCCTTTGGAAGCCAGCGAAAGTCATTTGCAAACTCTTGTTCTTCCTGTCGGTGCAGTGTATTAAGTAATTGGTTTTCGCTTTCGCTTTCATTGGTCAGCCGCTTGCATTGCACCGCAGCACTGCCAAATAGGCTCAGACTAGGCCTTGTTTGGGTTCGTTCCTTCGACCGCCGCGGCAACCGACGACCTCCTTTTAGCGACCATTGCCAGACGTTCGACCAGCCATGAAGTCGTGCGGAGCTTGTCTTCGCATTGCATTGCGAGAGTACGTTGCAGCAACAAGCATGCAACGTCGCCATGGCTGGCATAATCAGATTTTGTTTTTGTAGCTACTGTCGGAAACTGCTTTTGTTGTTACTGTAGCCGCTCTACACAACACTCGCCTGCTGTAATGCGCTGTAGTAATTTTCCTTTTATTAGTTATTTCATGTTGGTGGCGCCAAGGCACCAATGCAAGTTTGCGCGCCGAAAGTGTACTGCTGGTGTGGCAGAGACATCGTTGCAACGTGTAACGTTAAACAGCCATGAGACTAATTGATAGTCAGCAAGACTGCACAGTTTGTGTGTGTGTGTGTGTGTTTACGTGTGTCTCAAATAAGCATTGACTAGACTACGCATACCCCATTTCAGGAATTCGTGAGCTGCCTCCTGGTCAGGGTAAGGCATAGAGCTTCAAATAGACATACTTGAATTGAGATATGTGTATGTATGTATGTATATGAATACCTACGCATATAACAGAGCTAGTCTGTCTGCAGTTTTACCTTCACTAATCCCTGAAATGAAAACTGAAATTTAGAAAATGGGCACATGGAATCTCATGGAAGTTGAGGGAGGGGATACCACATACTTTAATTTGGTAGATAATAATTGGGTCAGTAGTTACTAACTACTTTATTACAATCTATTGCTTGTTGGTATATTGTAGATAATACGTACATACTTCATTAAATTTATTGTATATACTTATCTTATAATAGGAACTACTTCGTCCGTGATCGAAAATACGACCAAGAATAATTCCTATTGTAATTAGTTGTTTCAGTCAGTTCGACAATTTCAGTTTTATCGTTATCTCCATCACCCTCCCTATCTCTACCTTTATCTCTATTTCCAGCCTGCTGATAAACGGTTCACGGTGCTAGTTTACTGGGGCGGCAGCTCTAGGTCGGGAAAAACCCGAGTCATTCCGGTAACATAGAACCGGTTGCTATGGGAATGTTCCAGCCTGCTCTTTATCTTTATCTGTTTGCCTTTAACTTTTCTTTTATCCTTGTCTTTCATTTTATTCTTTATTAAACTCCATTTTCCTCCTTATTACTATTATTATTAGGCTACTACGCACGATCAAAAGAGGTCTATTGTGCAAAGGTGCCTGCTGAGGTACCCTACATTTTATTGCTTTTTTAAACATTTAATACATTCTAGGGTTTTTGTTCCATAATTTATATAAATACCACCAAGGTGGTTGGTGTAGCCCTTTCGGCCTAGTGCAGAACATTCAAAAACGATGTGTTCTGAGTTTTCAGAGTCCATTTCACAGAATCGACAGATAATGAACTGAGTGAGACCAATTTTATTGGAGTGATATCTCAGGCTAGTGGCCTGTTAAGTAACCAGTTAAGCTTTAAGTCTACTCCACCGAGTAGCTTATCGGAAATTCCTCTGTCCGGCATTAGGAATTGTTTAGCTTGTCGCTGCCCGATAGAAATTCACCAGTGCTCAACGAATTCTTCTACTCTCATTTTCTCAGAAATTTACTAATGTGGCTTTTTGTAAGTCCACAGAAAGGCGCAGGACCAATTAGATGCATTTTTGGCCCTTTTTAGCTAGATGAACAGCCATTTTATTTCCCTCATATTCCTCATGTCCAGGATTATTAGGTTATGATAATTGTATTGAAGTTTTTCTCCTTATAACTGTATTGTATTTAAATTCACATCCATCTTTGTCTTTATCTTTACGTATCTTTATTTTTATTTTTGCCTTTATCCCTTTGTTCTTCACCTTTGTTCTCATTCTTGCACTAATCTTAATCCTAAATCTTATTCTTAAATCGCTGCGTAAGACGTTCCTCTAATTCGTATCAATATTAAAGCATACATTTAGGAGGCATATATGCATATTTTGGCATTTGCATTAGTGGCACTTTTGCGTTGATTTTTTAGTTTTATATTAACCGCCTTCGGTTGTAAGATAACTTCGAATGATAGAAATACGATTGAGCCGTAAGGATGCCCGAACTCTGGTCGCTTAATGGAAGTTATGTCCATTACTTTTTGTTTATTTATTTATTTCATATATTATTTTTAAGAGGCATTTCTTCGAAAAGTGTTTTAAGTCCAATCGTCTAATCGCTGACTAATTATTAGCCTGGACTGATGAAAAGTTACGTCAAAACCTGGAAGGACTTGACTTGTTTGAAGTATCATGTTTCCTAGTTATGTACGAGGAAATCTAACTCGTTTGAATATAGTCGAGCCAGTCTTGTCAATAGTTTAAATTATTGCAACAGTTCGTCGCTTGAATAAAAACTTTAAGAATATTTATTGAAGGAAATTCCCTCTAATTCATCTTCATTCTATTCAGAGACTAAGAATTGGGTAAGAAGAAAGCTGCTTGAAGTGTTTATGTTTATTATTCACAAGGTGTCTGCCCTCTACAGTTTTAATAAAACCTGTTGCTTACTCACTTCGATAGCCAGGTTTAATAGAAAATTCACAAAATGTCACATGCCGGAAGTAAACTCAAAGACCAAAAACTTCGTCAAACATTTTTTATCACCATGAGTTACTGAAATTTGCTTGGAAATAATGAAATCGGAACTATTTACAGTATTTGTGCGACTTTCGGACGTGTGGTAGGAATACTCCTATATTCCTATAGCTGAAGCACAATGCTTCAATCTCTTTCTGTCGCGGATTTGGTTTCATTCGAGTATTCTTGCAGTAGAGGCCTTCTTTATGGTGTCGAGAAATCAATTTATTACCCTCTTCAAACTTCTTTAAAAAATCCACCGGAATTTGTTCTGAAAATAAGCTGCATATCTCCGTTTTCCGTGTCCATACCGTGTCACTCTTTTCAGAAACTTCTCGCTGGAACTATAGCTGTATATTTGCGGACGAGCCCTTACCTTCACGGTGACGACCATCATCAAGCGGATCAGGAAAAATAATTGAATAAAAATATGCCTACAATTCATACAATTCAACCATTCAAGTATTGTGCGAAGACCTTTGCATTCCAGTGTTGCCTTAAATCAATTTGCAATTCACCCCAAAGGGATGCTCTGTTCACGACTCCTAACTTACTTGCACTCATTGCCATACACAACTCTCGTGTCACGACAGCTTGCCGGGTTACATTTCAGTTGCAGTCGCTGCAAACAACCCACTTCGACAAAGGAAATAAGCGGCTGATAGCTCGGTTGGTTAGGTGAGTCTGACAGGCGACACTTATCGATGGCACACACCAACTGGTCGGTCGGTCGGCCAGCTCTTTGTCCACAAACTCAATACGTGCTAGAGGAAAACCGAGCTTTTAATACAGGCAGCAGGGCATAAGGAAAGCGAAATCAGTGAAACAAACAGGGATGAGCATGCAAATCGAACAGAGAGGTGGTGGGAGAGGAAAACAAAAAATGTTCCACACAAACCGATGAACTTACTAGAGCAAAGAAAACGAGCGATCGACCTTTTAGTGAACAACGTCAGTGCCAATCTACAATGGGAACTCACTTATAACGGCGAACGACGGATGGCTGTGTGAATTGCTTGAAGCGCATGGCGGATAGCATGACAAGGAATGGCCATAAAACGCAGCGCGGCAATTACGTGAGTTGCGTGTCAATGCGTGGATGCGTTGAGTTCGTGGCAATGGAGAGTCATGCTTGCCATGCAAACATGACATGAATGAGTTGCGATCTGAGGATGTGGCGTGACGATGGTACAGGGTTTGGCCGAACAGAAACAATGCATTGTAGTGTCAATAACAATGTTGAATTGCTGAGCTGTTGGGCTGTTGATGCAGGCAAAAAAGTTATGCTGTTGATGGCGATATAAAGTTGGCATGGCAGCGGGTTGACGGCGTCAACCAATGAGTTTATTAAATTTTCAAAGAACACACTTTTCAACATGTCACTCCATTTAAATAAGTATAAAGTTACAACAAAAAGAGCGTTGCCGCCTTACCACACATTTTTAAATGACCGCTTTGCAAAAACGCACAGCCTGCCAAGTCACACTTTTAATAATTCAAACCGCCCCAAATGGACTGAGCAAACTCGTCACACACTCGGAAGACACAACGAATAACCGCAGTGTCAGCTGACTGTCGGATTGGTTGGCCGCCATGTCCATACTTGCCAGTTTAGTCGTCCTGAACAAAGTACGGTTTTCCCAAGAATTCGTACGTATGTATGTACATATACACGTCAACTTTGTAAATGCGTTTGTTGGAAACAATCAAATGGCAGCTGAGTGCTTTCCGATTTAACTCGCCAACAACGTCGGCGCGCAGTCTATTTCTGTGCAATGCTTGCGTGTTGAATTTTTAATGCGCCTAAGTGCAGGCTATTGATATATTTGCCGGACAGCCGGACAGACAGACAGGCAGGCAGGCAATCCAATTGTGCGTTCACCGTCTATTCCCCGCATAACTGTGGTTTTCCGGTAGTCCGGTAGTGGGAACACTGCGCCAATGCTGTGCTTCAATATTACCGGCCAACCGTTGGCTACTACCCACCCAACTTTGTCGTTTTCTAATCATCGATTTAAGTGATTGTAAGGGCCACCAAGTTACTCCCAGACTGTTTTACAATGCATTATATGCAAAGTGACTTCGAGGGAAATGAGAATTGCTTAGTTTATATTTACAATCGGCAATTTGTTTACCAAACCAATATAATTTGAAAGGCTAATGCAATTTGAGGAAGAGCTTTTAGAACGAATATTTAATGAGGATATTAAAAGAAGTCATTCAGTAGGTACCCATTTTATTGAAGATGTAAGCAAACTATTAAGATATAGGCAGCCGTCCCAGTGTGTTGCGACTGTTTCAAGAAGCTCCAGCTACTTTGAGGAACTCTAATTTACGTTAAGGCGCAACTTCATCGATTTGACGACGTTTCGTTTTTGTTTTGATTTGCAGAGTCTTCCGATGTAATTCGGATTTTCTATGCGATTAATTAAAAGCTTTGTTGTTTTGCATATAACTCTTGAATTTTTCAGTATCTTGTATAGATTTTTTAACTTGTAGATTAAATAAACAAATAAACCCTCGTAGCCGATTCGACGTAGAAGTGCCATTTAGGCTTCACTATATTTTAAGGCTATTCATTGCTACCACTAATCGATGCGGTAGAATGTACGCTGCATTTGTAGGAAAAAAAATCAATCAAAAAAATTTAAAAAATAATTAAAAAACCCAAATTAAAAATAATTTTTTTTTAACTTTAATTAAAAAAATAAAATTTAAAAAAAAACCATTTTTTTAAATTAAAAAAATTAAAAATTTGTATTTTTTTAATCAAAAAATAAATTAAAAACAATTAAAAATTTGTTTTTTTGGTTTTAATAAATAACAAATAAATAAATATATAAAAATTAATAAAAAATAAATAAATAAAAAATAAATTTAAAAAAAATTATTGAAAAATAAAAATAAATAAAAAAATGATATAAATAAAAATAAACCTGTGCTATAAATAAAAATAAAACTTTGCTATTTTTCACATTATGGCTCGCCGCTGTCTTATGGCTATAGCTTACAGTGCAATGGCATAAGCAATCAAAATAATTTAGCTTTCGAGTTTTCGGCAGCTCACTAATGAATGTCAAATGAAAATGGGTGACTATCTTCACACACTCGCGACATGAACGATAGTTCATAAACATTTTGAGTAGCTCTGACTATCCCCTTGGTTTTTTTTTTTTGCAGGTGCAGGTGCACGTTTTCGAACGGTTATTATTTCTATAGCAAAGTATATCTCATTGCCGCACTGTCGTATAAAGCCAGTTTACAAATTTTATACAAAAATTAGAAAAATTCCACAAAATCAACGAGAATTTTCAGCAACTTCAAACTTGCATTTTATTGTGATGAAAAGTGTGTAGAATTTTTTAAATTTTTGTATTATTTGTTTTTAGCGAATTAATCCAGTTTTTGGCAAACAATGCACTCTACTTTTATATAAAAATGACAAACAGTCAAAAAAAAAAAATAATAATATTCAAAACTTGTCAAAATATTGATGTGCCATCGTTTGTCGCCGGCTGTTTGCCCAAACTATCTGCATATCACTAATTTTATTAACAATTCAGCCAGCAAAGGTCATATTAGAGTATATGACGAAACGGTATGGTGCGATTGGTGGGTATTGAACCGTTCTCTCATGAAACAAAAACAAAAATTTATTTAGTATAAGAGCCCAATACTTTCTGGACGAATTAGGACGGCACAAATCGACGGCAGATAAAAATATTAATAATAAAATATAAATAATAACTAAATTTGTAATTTGTAATGTGTAATGGGTAATGTGTAATTTTTATTTTTACTATTCTGATAAATATATTAATAAGGGCACACGTGCACACACATACGCATGCAAAGTTTCACTGAAAATTCTTAAGCATTTATTATCTTTCCATCGTGATGATATTCTCTTTCCTCAAAATGAATAAGAATTGTTAATATTCATAAATAAAAATTTAAAAAATTATAAAACTCTTTCATTCAACAGAACCGCTTTCGAAAGCAGCGAGCTATTCTTTTGTACAAAAATGTAATCACTAATTCGAAATTAACTAATTTCAAGCTCATTCAGCATTATTTTAAACTTATCAACATGGCTGGAACACATCTGTAGAGATCTGAAGATAAATGTCTTTTGTAGATAAAAATTTCAATAAGTGAGTGTCTCTCTGTGATTTTGAAACAAATGATTTTTTAACCTCATATATTTAACCAAACTTTAACCCTCTGTGGGTTCCTCTCATAATACCTGTTGAATGTATGGCGCAGAAGCGTGGACGATAAAATCTGATGCGATGGCACTTGGAGTATTCGAAGGAAAGATTCTGCTGAGGATTTATGAATATTTGCACGTTGGTGTCAACGAATATCGCAGGCAATGGATCGAAGTAGCTGTACACTGACATGGGCATAGTGCACAGAATAAAGATTCAGCGGTTCCGCTAGCTGTGTCATGTCGTACGAATGGACACAAAAGCTCCGGCTTTGATAGTATTCGATACGATACCTGAGGCTGGTAGCAGAGAAAGAGCTTCATTGTGTGAGCATCGGTTAGCACGTGAAAGAAATGACTCGACCGAAACCACTTAGGCGTTTATATATATTGGGTAGTCGATAGTCAAACTCATATTTTTTTGTTATATTTATAATGAACTTTATTAAACCAAATATGTACCATTTTGGTCGACCACCTTTTGCCATTTTTTTCTGGAGACATTATTCCATCAGTGTAAAACTTTTGTGGTTTCTCGGCGAAAAACTGCAACTTGAAGCCAACTTTACTCCATTAAGGGAGTTCTGCATTGACCGAAACAAATGGTAGTCCGATGGTGCAAGCTCAGGGCTATATGGTGGATGCATCAAAACTTCCCAGCCAAGCTCTCCCAGTTTTTGCCGAGTCATCAAAGATGTGTGTGGCCTAGCGTTGTCCTGATGGAAGACGACGCCCTTTCTGCTGATCAGTTCTGGCCTTTTTTCGATTGCTTGCTTCAATCTCATCAGTTGTTGACAGTAAAGTGTAGAATCAATCGTTCGAGCAGGCTGGAGCAGCTCATAGTGGATGATTCCTTTCCAATCCCACCAAACACACAGCATAACTTTTCGAGGCGTCAATCCTGGCTTTGCGACCATTTGTTTAGCTTCACTACCCTTGCACTATGATCTTTTTCGCACATTATTGTCGTATTTGATCCACTTTTCGTCTCCTGTTACCATTCGCTTCAGAAATGGTTCGATTTCATTTCGTTTCAGCAAAGAAACGCAGATGTTAATTCGGTCCATTAAATTTTTCACAGACAATTCATGTGGTACCCAAACATCGAGCTTCTTTTTGTAACCAGCCTTTTTTAAATGGTTCAAAACCGTTTGATGATGAATGTTTAGTGCCTTGGCGATGTCATGGCAGCTTATGTGATGGTCCTGGTCAATATTTTCCATAATTTCATCGACTTTTTCAACGATAGGTCGACCGGAGCGAGGTGCATCTTTCACATCGAAATTTCCAGAACGGAAGCGAGCGAACCATTGTTGTGCTACACGAACTGATACAGCATCGTCTCCGTAAACTTCACAAATTTCATTGGTGGCTTGCGTGGCATTATTCCCTTTTTTATATATTACAAAAATTTCAAAATATAGCGAATTTCTTCATTATTTTCACTCATTTTTGAACAGCTATAACTTTTTTTCAACTTCTCCGAATCCAATTTTTTTTTGGTTAAATGAAGCTCAAAATGTCACCTAATACCATATGACACAATGTGATTGGTAGCACTGGCGATAGATGACTCCAACGACATCTATTGACAAAATACGAAAAGACTTTTTCCACTATCCAATATCTATATTTTGCTTTAATTCCTAGGTTTAACAAAGGACCCCAATAAACAAGTTGAAATTCGATTTAGTTAAAACTAAGAATTTGATTTGTCGCCAAGTTTTTTGATATCGCCACGTGGTTTTCGCAGTGAGTGACTGAAGGAGATATTTTACCAAAACCTACAAAAGCAGTTTGAAATATTCTGCCCGTTTTTTCACTAAGACTGAGCAAAATACCGGCATTGACGACGATATTGATGCCCTAATTGTAGCCCTGATTTGAAGCACAATTAGAAATTACTTATCTGTATGTGGTTGTATCGCCGATCTTAGCAATTTGTTTTATTGTCGTAACAATAAGGGAGTAAATAAATTTACATTTTTATACTGAACTGACAGAATTACAAAGAGTGGCAATCGGAATTGTTTACTCTGGAAACAAAATTAAATTTTCCTCTTTTTTCGATTTTAAATATACCTTTGTGTTTGTGCGTCCAGCATTTTGTGCTACAGCATACAAAATTTGCCAGACAGACTAATCCACATAAAAGTCAATTGATTGTCGCCATTTAGTTGCATAACAACGACTATGGGTTTTTTGTTTTTGTTTTTTGTTGAAATTTCACCTTTGACATACACGAGTGCTGCATGCTGGATGAGTGAAAAGCAGGCAGGACGGCACAGCGGAAGCGAATATTGCATTGCCGCATTGTGCAAATTGAACAACGTCCACTGGCTGCGCTGGCACTCGATTTGCTGCTGCTGCATCACCTCAATTCGTCAATAGCTAATTTGTCCGCAAACGTTGGTCGGATGGTGTGAATCCACACCCGAAATGACCGTCGCAACTGGTCGACCGACGCTTAAATCGCGTCAAACACATACCGATGTTTGGATATTCAAATGGTGTTGCTGCTGCCGATGCCAATGCTTGGTGTCTCTGTTGCCAAGTGACTGTCGTTTTATGGATTGCTGGAATTCAAGCGCTTCGTGCATTATTCAGCAGGCAGGCGGCATTTGACGCCAACTCTGGTGGCGGTGAGTACAAAACACTCTCAACATGTGAGGGCCCACATACGACATACATACACATATGTACGTAGGTGTGTGTGCAAATGAAATTGGAGACTCGTATGTATGTTTGTCCATCATTGCACTCAATACGATTTTTACTTATTGCTCCATTTTCTGCTGCTGTCAGGCGCTTAATGCTCACTCGGTTTCCCTATCCCTACCCCATTGGTATGTATGTAGGTATGTTTACTACTTTTATTTTCAGCTTTTTATGTATTTAATTTTGCTGTTTTTCATTTGTCCCACCGTTCGGTTGGCCGCTCATGCGACTGATCGGCCGACGGTTGCCTCAGCCAGCCAAATGTTTGCATTGCGGAATTAATTTGCACGCGTTTGCTCACTTGGCGCGCTTGCTGTGCCAGCGATGTTCCAACAACAAAAACAAAAGCAAAAAAAAAACTAAATACAAAAAAGAAACAAAAACAATAACAGAACATAAAATTGCATTTGTTGTATGTATTGTAGTTGCTTGTGCACACAAATTGCTTACATTTATTTGGAATTTCGTCCGTCCGCCTGGCTGGTTTGGCCGCATTGCCATGTGTGTTTAACGGGTTCGCTGATTCCATTTGAGTTTGGCCGAAATGCTTTCAGCCACAGTATTATTTTATCGCATTGAAGTAGCGTTGCCTTTTGCGTCTCGAATGTAATTCTGCGAGTAAAAATGTGGCAACGCAATGCAGCTCAGCCTATGTTGCAAAATTGCACAAATTCGTTGCCAACCGTTTGCGCTGACAGCCCCACAAAGAATTTACAATGGCAGTAAACCCCTTTTTCAGTACATCTATTTTGTGTTGTCTGCTTTTAGGCGCATAAGCGTGTAACAATATGCTTTTCTGTTGCCGAAATGCATTTTTTACATTTGTTTTACTCGTACTTACTCATCTCTCACCGCTCTCATTTTCATATACAAGTTATGCAACGCTCGTTTGGTTTTTGATTTTGTTTTTGTTTTGCTCATTACACTGATATGATGTTGTTCTATTCCTATTGTTGCAGCCACTGCGCTGTGCGCTGTGCGACTGCGGCTGCTGTTTCCTAATATAAATGTAAATAAGAACGCGCTATGCAAAATTCGATTGAAATTTTTAATTGGCATTCCGCGCTATTGATCCACAGCTCCACGCACCCACGAGCCCTTCACTCTCCGCGCAACTGCAATTATTAATAGCATGTGACGTGCGCTGAGTCACTTTTGGCTTTGATCACTGCAATCGCAGTTGTGTCACGTGCCAGTGTGGGTATAGAAGTTTAATTACTGAATGCAAATGCTTCGTTCAATGGAACTGTGCAATGCTGTTCGATGAACGGTTTTTCATATTATTTTTGCTACTTAATTGGAAATACAATTAAAAGCTAGTTTTTCGGGAAAACGTCTAGCAAAAAATTTTCTCTGAATAAATAGCAAATAGTAAATAAAAAACAAGGAAACGAGATCGACGTTTGTGCAATAAAAGGCGTAATGAGACTGATTAAGAATGACCGCGCATAAACGGCAAAAAAAAAAAAACATTTCTTGAACGAAGTGTGCTCGTTGTTGTTGTTGTTGAAGCAGCAGTATACACATTCGGGGAATGCTGTTGAAGTGACAGTCCTTGGCCGGCTATAAATTCGGGTCTTTCCGGTTACGTAGAATCGACTGTCGTGGGAACGCATGTGCTCGTCGCTCGTCTCTGATGCTCACTAGCGGACGCTGGCTCTCTATCACATAATTGTATGGTGACTTGGAAAGTAGTCGGCATCATGTGTGGGGCAAGATTGTGTGCTACTCTTAAATCTATACTCCCCTCAAAAAGGTATCAACAGGGATTGCGGATGCTGCAGACTATGAATAGTGAGTAGCTCAACGAAATGCAATCACACGTATTCGCGAGTCCTTCAAACCAATTTTTCCGTAGAATTTTCGACAGAAATACCTGCTAATCCAGGTGTCAAGGTGCAGTTCCTTCCATTTGTGGAACAATGCACACCACAAATAGGCGAAGGAGCTCGCCCAAACATAAAAAACAAATACACCCTCTTTAACGGGTGTACGCGCCAATTATTTATTTTATTTTGAACTGACTCTAGGAGTTTACACCAGCTATAAAATGTCGATGTCTTAGAGCCACTATTCAGCGAAATACTCAACGATCCACTGATAATAAATCTAAAGGCCAATACTTGTAGAATCAAGGTCAGAGCTGAATGCCCTGAAGGAAATGCCTGAAGAAGGAAAGCGGTTTCGGATAATTAGTTTAAGCGCACATAAAACAAAAGCTCTTTAGAATATTCAGAACGTAATTGTTCTGATGATTTCTTGCTTGAAGTCTTTTAGAGAAAGATTCTGCGGAAGATTTTTGAACCTTTGCACGTTGGTGACGGCGAGTATCGTAGGCGATGTAACAATGAGCTGTATGAGCTTTACGACTACATAGACATTTTTGTTTTTTCTTCTTCACTCCTCGCGTGAAGCATAGGGCCTCGACAAGACTCAGTCTTGCGTTGGTTTCGTTAATCGATTTTGATTTCTGACAGGGTAGGTGATTAACCTGCCGCTACATAGACATAGCGCAGCGAATAAAGATCCAGCGGCTTCGTTGGTTGGGTCAGATCGTCCGAATAGAAACAAACGCACCGGCTCTGAAAGTATTCGATGTGGTACCGGTACCAGCTGGTGGTAACACAGGAAGAGGAAGGCCTCCTGCCTTGGCCTTGCTCTGTCCAACTGACACGAAAAAGAAATGTACCAGTAATTTTGCGTGCTTTGCTAAACTCTGCCAAAATCGTTTGTGCAGTTATCGCGCTAATCAATCCTCGTTATTATCATTTATTGCCCATCGATAGTTCTTATAAATTTTTGGCAAACGCGGGCCGTTCTAGTAAAGAAACCCCGACTATTGTGGGAGCGTATCGATAGTCCATCAGGTTCAGCATTTAATGGACTTATTGCTTCGACTAAGTAACGCTGACAATAACTAACAAAGCCAACTACTTCGCAGTATCTGTAGTAGGTAATTAAATTCATTCCGTTAACACCGCAATAGGCCAAACACTTAAGTACTACAACAACGGTGTTAATTAAGCGCCAACAGAAGGATTTCAATAATTGAAGCCGCACCTTGAACTAGACTACACGAATTTTGCAAATATGAATCGAAATAATTTGCAGATTGGCTTTGTTGATTATGAGTTACGAACCTGAGCTTTACTGTCTATTGCTTAATAGCTTATACTGGAAAAAAGTCAAGGTATAAACTGTATGGCGTGGCCTTTCAAAGTCAATTTTCAACTCTAAATATATTCAACTTAAACGATGCTTGGTGTAAGAATCATAAAGTTGTATATTAAAAATATATAAAAAAAAGTAAGTAATCCGGAAAACAGTAAATTTGCTTGTGCATAGTTCAGTAGTAATTGAGACTTTATTAGATAATAAAGTATTGATCTATGATTACTAAAAATAATATTTAGTTTCCACTGCTTGACCAAGCTAAGCAAAGCAATCAGTTGAGACGATAATAAATAAATAATAAGAAAAATATTTTCTATTCATTGGCAGCGTAAAAAGCATTGCAGAGTCAATTTTGCTGTACATATTTCTTTAATTAACTTTTACTATGAGAAAATTTTCAATTCAATACAGAAGATGTAATAATTAACATTTTATTTTTATTAAATCCATAGACCTTAGGCTTTATTACTTTTGCTACCTGTTAGATGCAATTTCAACCGGAGGCTAATCGCGTTCATGCTACACGTCACACGGATACCAAGTAACGTTTGGTAGCAGTTAGCAGTTTCAGCAACTTCCAAATGTAGTTAAATGTGCATTAAAGGCATTTAAAGATGTTTAATGAAAATATTTGATGGCGAAATTTGAGAAAATAAATGCATTATGCTGTAAGTTTCAAACGGTGAAGCTATTATCAGCAACCAAAAACTAATTTCAAATAAGAGTAGAGGTTATGTTAGATTGTAATAACCGCTGTGCAGTCATCCAAGGTTTATTAAGAGTGACACATTGCAGTATTATTTGCAGAGATGAAGTTTTGAAATATGTTTGTGAAATGCATCTCCAAGTGTCTGCTTAATGAATGGTAGTAGTAGACTTATTGAGCTCATTTCCGCCAGTTGAAAAGGAATGCAAAGGTCGCACTCAGGGCCGTAGAGAGCATATCCGGGCCCGGGGGAAAATCCGGGCCCCGGGGAAAATTGCAAATGCGGGCCCTTTCAAATGATGTCTAATTCATATAAATACGTATAATCTCGAGTCCGGGCCCCTCTGAAAACTCCGGGCCCGGGGAAAAAGTACCCGATCCCCCCTCTCGACGGGCCTGGTCGCACTACCGTTAAAAAAATATAGAAGGCTCCGCATGTCGCTGTGCCGCCACTAGATTATTAGTGAATGTGACAGAAACAGTTATTCTACTGACGTCAATTTAGAGGTTTGTTTTTTATTATTTTCTTACTATTTGCCATTAATTAACTGACTGACTTTCTTATCTTATTCACATTTGACTTTTTACTCTCTATACTCTTTCGTAGCTCATCTAAAATTATCAATCTGTGCAATCTTTTATTCTACCATCATTTTTGCAAATTTTGTTTGTTTATTGAAAACAACGTTACGTTTGCTCTTAGTTGCTGTGTTTTTTTTTTTTTTTTTTTGTTAGTTTTGAAAACTTTCCTATAGCTCTTACAAAATCAGCATTAATAAACCTGAGAAGTTCATAGAGGGATTGTGTAAGTAAATGGCAATAATAACGGTATAGATGCATTGTATGCCGAATTTACATTGAAATTTAGAAGGGTTTTATAGTTTTATAGTTTGATTTTTTTATTTAATATTTTTTTGGAATGAATTTCTTATTTTTTTTGTAGTTAATTTTTTTATTTGTATCTAATTTTTTTACTGTAGTTTTTTTTTATCTTATTCGATTTTTTCCATCAAATTTCTTTTTTTTATTTAATTTTGTTTTAATCTATTTTTTAACTAATTTTTTTTTAAACAAATTTTTTTAATCTAACTATTTTTTTTTTAAACTAATTTTTTTTAATCTAATTTTTTTTAATCTATTTTTTTAATCTAATTTTTTATTTAATTTAATAATAATAATAAATAATAAATAATTTGACGGTATTTATTTTTTGAACATGAAATCCGGCATTTGTCCCCCGCGACTACGAGTTACATGGCCTTTTCGATCAAGAAAATTATTCACAACTTTTTCTAATAAATATGGCCCTCTGGCGTCAATGGTGGTTTGAATATTGCAATAAATCGATTGTTAAGCTCGCTTTATGGCAAGTTGCACCGTCTTGTTGGAGCCAAATGTCATCGATGTTTAGTGGATTAATTTTGGAAACAAAAATTTAGTCAGCGAGGCTCGATAGACATTCACCGAAAGAAATAAAGACCGATGATGCCGCCAGAGCTCAATGAACTTCAGCAAAAGATTTATATATTTATTTTATTCTATTATTTAATTTATTTATTTTATTTTATTTATTTATTTATTTTATTTTACTTATTTATTTATTTTATTTTATTTATTTTCTATTATTTATTTTATTTTATTTATTTATTTTATTTATTTATTTATTTATTTATTTATTTATTTATTTATTATTATTTTTTCTTCAAAGTAAATTTCCACAATTTGGAAGCGTTGTTCTGGCGTTAAACGACTCATGATGACGTGCCAAACCTTACTGAAGAGAAATGTCAGCACAGTTGGCAACTCACAGCTGTCAAACCATAGTTATCGATATGAATGGTCCTCAAGCAGCTAAAAAAGCACCCGATACTATTATAAAAGCGTAACAAATTTAATATTAAAAAAAGTTGTGAAAACTTTGCAGCTCGTCACCCTACTATTATTTTGAAAAGAGATGTATGCACATACATATGTACCAACGAAGGAAGAGCAGCAGCAAGAGCCTAAAGCAATTTAATTTATTCATTCAGTCATTCGTGCATTCATTGGACTTTACGCATATGTTTACTTGTCTAGCTCAACAAACAACACCTTGTCCCACTTCCAACCAATTCAGTAACACCTACTTTCTTTCCTACATTCCTTCTCCTTGCCTTCCTGCCCGCCCGCCCGTTTGGCCCTTTGCCATCAAGCAATTTATTTATTATTTTTCATGCTTATTCACTGTTCCCGATTAATATTACTTTTTTTCATATGACAAGGCAAACAGTGGCGCAGTTGCGTGCCGCATGATGACATCAATTCAATCATCTGCCCACGCGTCAACTGGTGCTGGAACAATTTTTACATACTCGGTGCGAGTGGTACATAAGGGGTGCGTTTTATGAACTAGGCCGATTTTCTGAATTAAAAGAACATGCGGAGATAATCACTTGACACTGGAGTCAATAATTTTTCCCAACCAAAGCAGGTCGGTCATCTGTTATAATTATGGTGGAATGAATAAATAGCTATAAAAATATTTTTTAAGACGAAAAAAATTTAATTTTCATTTTAAGTTAAAAAAATAGAGCAACAAAAACCGCACCCTGTTTTGATTTGTTCGTGCCACACAATTCGACAGACATGAAATCCATTTTATTACGACTGTGTAGGTGCATATATATAGTTTATATATCTGTATGTAGGTATTTGAAAGGAAAATTGGCGCGCACGTAACGATGAAAATTAATTACCTGATGTGGTGATGGTGACGCCTGCGATGGCTGTGGCGAAGGACTCGGTGCATGTCCAGGACTACTGCTGGGCGGTGGACCGCCATGCTGTGATTGATGCGGTGATGCTGGGGGATGCGGATGGCCACCAGGCCCGGGACTAGGTGCCGGCGATGTACCACCGGGCCAAGGTCGATTCGGTTCAGGATACTGAAAAAGTGTGAGCAGTAAAAGAAGAAGTTACAAACAATGGCTGTAAGTTTACACGTTCAAGTGCATATAAAGGCATAGGTATGTATGTATGTAGGTAGTATATATTATATTTGTATGGAATGAAAAATGAGAGAGATATGAATACAAGCAAAGTTCACGCGACCCATTGTCCGTTTATTTGTCTACTCGACTGCTGCGACAATACGCGGTTGTGGTGTACGCGCGTAATTTTATAAATGAATATGAAATTTTAATAACAAAAAAGTGATAAAATTGTAAAATCCCCCAGCGCAAAGGTGTACAATGGCAGTCGCCGGGCAGTAGTGGACTGGACAACATGACAACCTGGGCATGGATGTTTTCTCTGCATACAAAAGGTTGTACGTGCATATAATTTAATTTAGTTTTTATTTTATTTGCGGACATCGCATTTTAGCACAATTTAATTGTATGAATTTTTTATGTTCATGTTTTCACGACAACACTGAATGAATGCAGTGGAAACCAAAAGTAAATTTATATTCGTTTAGTTCCGCATTTGCGACAGCAATTTTTTATTTCAATTTTAATCTTTTTCTCGTACGCTCGTACCTTTTATTCCCTAACGCGTACACGCTTACATGAGTAGTACTTCCTTTTTTTAAATTGAAATATATTTCCAAAAAATAAAAAACGAAAAATGCGCCAACTTCTTTAGAGTAATTTTTTGCTTTAACAACTATCTTATCCCTTTCTACAAAAACAAAGGCGATGTCAGATGCTGTTCAAACTACCGCGGAATAAAACGTATGTCAGACTGTCTAACGATATGGGAACGAGTCCTCGACGCACGCATCAGAAATATCGCTAAGATCACCAACAAACAGTTCATGAGTGGGAAGTCGACTGTTGATGGTATCCACATGCTTCGTACGATCATAGAAAAACACCAAAAACACCGGCTAAATAAAGAAAATCTGTTTTGAGTCTTTATCGACTTCGAAAAGGCGTTCGACCGCGACCTCAAGATCTCGTTTGAACGTCGTTAAGAAATGATCTGATCCTGGAAACCATCACTAAACACCTAATTTGACATGCCATAAAGTAACTACCCACGTAAAATGTACGAGTGGGCTGACCCACAGCTTTAACGTTAACGTAGATGCACATCAAGGCTCAGCTTTAAGCCCTCTTCTCTTTAATCTGGTGATGGACTTTCTTACTCGCGAAATCCAAGGCAACCTCCCTTGAACACTGCTGTATGCTGACAATGTAGCCCTTCTCGCACGCGACAAAGTCATCCTCCAAGAAAATCTGAACCTATGGGTTGCTGTTCTTGCGTCAGCCGCACAAAGACCGAAGCAAGCGAGTATCATTGTGCCGCAGCGAGTTGTGAGAAAAACACGCAAGTGTTGCAGATGGAGGTACCAAAATGAGGGCCAGGCAAACCACCAAAAACCTGGACAATCTCCACTGAACACTGCATGCGATGCAGAAATGTCAGCGAAGAGACGAATCAAGACCGCGTGACCTGGACGCTTCGCACAAGGAAAGCCGACCCGAAATAGGATAAGGCTAGGTTAAAGAAGAAGAAGAAATAGGGATTTTGCGGAATGTGTATGCTAATAATCCACTAACAATTCCTGAACTTTAACACGAGACTTAACGCCATTGATGATATTAGGTCAACACTATCGCAAGCCCAACATCAGTAGACGTTCCCGCGGAAGTCGGTTTTACGTAACTGGAACGCTCCGGATTTATATCCGGCCAAGGACTGTCACGTCAGCAGCATTCTCCGTATATGTATGGGGAATGTTCATGCTGCTACAATAGCGGTCATTTATGGGTTATTATGTGGCATACATACCATATACTTGCCCCAACCACCACTAACTCATATGCCTATCATTTCTTCTCTTATAGGTACACCCTGTTGCAAAATTATCAACACACCACTATTTTTTATTGAAATATAGTTCATGCCATGTAACGCAAAGTTACAAACTTTGTAAAAAACTTTCAAAAAAATTTCAAAATTTCATTAAAAATTCCAGCTTTTTAAACAGAATTTTTAGAATTTTTTTGGAAAAGTCGAAAGTCGAAAAGTCTTCAGGAGTTTACGTAAAAATACTTAAAAAATGATCAAAAGTAAGACTTGTTTCGGATTCTTATTTTTCTTGGTATGCAGTTTTATAGCCCATCGAATTTTTGTATAACAAAGTGCAAATTTCAAGTGACTACAAAATACCTTTTTTGGAACATTTTTTTAGCCAGGTGTCCCACCTTTTCTTCTATACAAAGTGTAGGCTAGACTCTTTTTTATATATTGTAGAAGAAAAAGCGTAGCACCACCGTCAACGAAAAAAAAAATCTCAAAAATCAATGGCATTTTGCAGTCTCTTGAAACTTACATTTTTTATACTAAATTTCAATGGGTTCTAAAACTGCATACCCAGAAAAATAAGAACCCGAAACAAGTCTTATTTTTCAACCTTTTTGAAGTATTTTTACGTTAATTCCTCAAGGCTTTTCTAGTGTTAAGCGACAATGCTCATTTATGGGTGCATTTTAAAGTATTTGTTTGAGCATTCAAAACGATTTTGCTGCAGCGTTGCGCTAAAAGCACTTTAAATGAATAATTGAAAATCCATCTGCTCGCCGTTCACACGTTTTTGTGCCAGGTATTTTTGATTTTTTAACATGAAGTTTTCAATGATTTTTCTTAAAACAAATTTGTGATATTCTTCGGTAGAATTAACTTTATTTTATTTCTGATTTTTTGAATATTTTTTATAAATCTGTATATGGAATCTGTATGCATTTACTTATAATACATTGTAGGTTAGCAACAAACAATATTAACAAAAAAAGCACAAAACATACTAACAAAATTATGAAATAGGAGTATGACTCCCAAAAGGCTCTTAGAAAGGTTCAAATAAGACTTTAAAATATCTCTAAAACTCACTAAAACGCACCGAATTCATCGGATTTGAAGTGTTTTTTAAAGTCATTTCGTCATAGAACGAAAAATTACACATTTGAAGCTCAAAAACAAAAAAACTCATTTGTGAGTGAAAAGCTGTATTATAAGCAGGTTTATAGCACATAAAAGCATTTCAGGATTCTTTTAGTTAGCCGGGTATGCAAGTTTTTTTTATTTGGTTTGTTCAAATTTCAAAATATGTGGTTTCACCGTTATTGTCTGCACTACTTTTGTTTTAATCTCAACAATTTTTATTCGGCACATTTTTTTCTACTGAAATCAAGAGGCATTGAAACGAAATTTTGTTTTTGATACATTGTTATGTTAACATTACATTACGTTAACATTACTTTAGAGTAGACAGAAAACTGGTCTGTTAATGCCAATTCCTTCTTATTGACCGGCAAGGAGTTAGAAAACATGCAAATTTATTAAAAACAAAAAAAAAAAATTACGTATACTTCACTACCCATTATTGCAATTAACTGACCATTGCTATCGCTGTCTATGTATTTTATTTTCATCATTAAAAAAAAAACAGCGAAAATAAACTGCAACAGCAATGGTCAGAATGATTGGTAAAGAATTATTTGAATAAAAATATGCAAAAGTTAATGCCATAACATTTTTTCATTTGCAACCGAAAACTTTTCAGGATATTTGTAGACCCACCGACCGCCTTTGATTCATCAGTGCAGCATCATTGTATTTGTTGTTTGGCTTGTACAAAGCAACCGCCGATGCTGCCACCGTTATTCATAAGTATTAAGCATTTTGCATCAGAAATGCATATAAAAACATACATACACACAACCGTGTACAAATACATATACACAAGGAAAATTTTATACATTTTTGCTTCAGTAGTTTCATTAATTTCCCGTTTTTTATCTGCCCTAATTCCCAGATAAATGACTGTTTTCTTTCATTTCATACGCATGTGGGGTTGTGAGTGTGTGTGAGAGGGTGTTTCTCAACAATTCAATTTTCATTTACAAAAACGGACAACTGTTTGATGCGCATTTTTTATAAAAATTTATGCGCTACAGCACAAAATTTATTATTGGCGAATAAAAAATAATACTTTTTTATTGTACTTTTATTTGCCATTTTGTGTGGGTGTATGTGCGCGCGCATGTTTTTGGTGCATAAATATTTTCATAGATGTACACTAATATGAATATTGAACAACAATTTCGTTTGCGGTTATATGTATTTGCCCATGTATGAGTGTAAATATCCTGCGTGCATTCTGCACACACACACACACACAGTTAGATGCATCAACATGCACACAGATTAAGTTTGAACTATGTACTATGTACACTGGTGGCCGAAACTAGAGCAACGGAAATCGGTTAATATGTAGTTTGTTTTATAAAGGTAAAAATTAAATTAATTTAAATAGAAAAAAAATGTTGTTTTAAAATTCTTTGGTAAGTTTATCATTCAAGTTTGCAGCTACAAAAATATATTGGGTCCGCAACTAAATTCTCGCAGTTTGTCAATAGCTGCCGCCAGCATTGTGTTCTAGTCGATTCTAACATAACCTAAACGTCATAAACCAATCTTAGACTTATGGTAAACAAACTACTTCGCCATATTAGTGATTTGGTTTTGGTATCATATACTTCTGGTTTTGTGAAAATATCTGATTTTGTGCTGAATAATCGTCATTTGCGGGAAGTGTTGATTTTCCTATTTCATTCGAAAAAAAAAAAAAGCGGCGGCTGAAGCGCATCGAGAGCTACAAAAAGTTTATGGAGATGCTCCTTTAAGTGAAACAACGTGCCGAGATTGGTTCCGTCGCTTCAAAGACGGTGATTTTAATGTTGACGATCGTCCGCGTGAAGGAACGACAAAAACCTTCGAAGACGCTGAATTGGAGGCATTGCTCAATGAGGATCCGGGTCAAATGCAAGAAGAGCTTGCTTCAGTATTAGGAGTTAGCCGCCAATCCATTTCCAAGCGATTGCATATTTTGCTAATGATTCAGAAACAGGGGACTTGGGACAAAAAGGGAAGGGTTTTCTTCATCGCATCGTGACGGGTGATGAAAAATGGATTCATTACAGCAATCCAAAGAAAAGAAAGTCATGGGGACTGCCGGGTCATGATTCTACGTGAACTACGTGAACTGTTAAAACCAAGCGAAACCATCACTGGGGATCGGTATCGACTTCAATTGATGGGATTGAACCGAGCAATGCGCGAGAAGAGGCCGCAATACGCGGAGAGGCATGAAAAAGTGGTTCTATAGCATGACAACGCTCGGCCATATTCTCCAGATTTTGCGCCGTCCAATTATCACCTGTTCCGATCGATGGCGCATGGTCTAGCTGACCAGCAGTTCCATTCATATGAAGACATCAAAAAATGGCTTTATCCGTGGATAGCCTCAAAAGATGCACAGTTTTACCGCGACGATATGCGATATCTAGGTACTAGAAAGATGGGAAAAAGTAGTAGCCAGCGATGGGCAATACTTTCAATGATTCACTTGCAACCATTTTTTCAGAATAAAGTTGTATTTTTATAAAAAAAAGAGAACTTAGTTGCGCACCTAATACAATAAATAAAAGCAAGTAGCGACATAAAAATGCACAGATTCGGAAAAGCAAACGTTTTGGAAAGTGAAATGCTGCCCAATGCACAAAAATATATGCCGCATATTTGGGTTTTTCATTATGACAGTTACCCCATCAATATTCCGCAGTACTTGCAGAATGGACTATGAGAACAAAATGTTATATAAAGGTTTTTCACATTGGCTTCAAAGCAATCAAAACCCACAGGAGCGTCGACGAACGTAAAATTGAAAGCGATACCATTTTGATCGTTGCATGTGGAACATTTACAAATATCAAGCGGAGTGGTTTATAAATGCAATGCCACGCCGATGTGTTGAAGCTATCATTTCAATTCCGAGAGAATAATTGAAAGAGTTAGTTTAGTCTTCAAAGGAAACTTTTAGTATTTAATATTTAAAAAAAAATTTTTTGTTTCTTAAATTTGTTCGTTATTACAAACAGCTTTACGAACTGTTAAATAAATGTGAAATGTCAATTGTTTTAAATTTGACCACCAGTGTACAAAGGCGCATTTCACAATTAATTTGCATTGTCATGCTGCAACTTCGACTCTCATTTCATTTCATTTATTTAATTTTTTTTATAGGTTTTTTTATATCAATTCAGCGCAATTTTAATAAATCCCCGGATATTTTGTTGGTTTAGTATTTTTTCCTACCGCATGCGTATTAATTCATGTTTGTTTAATGGCAAAACTTTTCTCTGCAATAAAAAATTGCATTTTATATTAGACACACTTGTATGTATGTATGTATGTATGTATATGTAAGCAGGCAGGTACTCGTATTTGCAGAGCAGGGGAAAAAATGCTCATTTGTGCTTGCTGATATGTAAAATTATGAAACAGAAAAAACACATACAAACGTCAATTTCAGGTGAATGCGCAAACTTTCAGCTGCATTCATATATTTTATATTTTATTTTTGTATTATTTTTAATTAATTGCATGGCTGACGGGATTTACTTATTTTTTTATTGCTGTTTTTGTTGTCTTTTTTACACTTGAGCGAAAATCCAGGACAAGGATCACTATTGATTCGAATTTTTTACGTATATCTACATTTAAAATACGAATACATACAATTTTTTGTAGTGAAATATTAAAATATAAAAATCCAAATTTATTGCTCACTTCCATGTGAACTTCAATAATTGAAATTCATCGCTAAGCACCTTACCTAAGCACACACTTGCATATGTACGAAACAGGAATTTTTTAGGTGTACTAAGTGGAAGAAAATATATTTTCAAAGTAATTCCTATTGCTAGATACACATTTTTTGCCAACTCTCAAACAAATTGTGTATGCCTTGCAAAACTTGATTAGTAGTTTTTTTTTAACAAAATCAGTATTCCACAATTTCGTTCGCTCAGAAAAAGCTCATACTAGAACCGCATCGTTGGAAATTAGGTGATAATCAAATGAAGTTTGGTCTGATGAATGAACTGCATGGGGTGCTTCTCAAATACAACAATTCCTTTGCACATTTTGCTAGTTTTTCTCATATTCTGTGCGGTTGTTATTGATGATAAGTAGCGTTCATTTGTAATAGCTTTCCCTTCTTCCCTTACTTTTAGCGACTTATAGCAGATTATACTGCGCTGATCACAGCAAACACAGAGCATTGTATTTTTCCTCACGGTATTTGGCTCTGGCGACCACCGTAGCCGAATTGACTAGTACGTGACTACAACTTGGTTGATCTCGGGTTCAAAACCGACTTAAGGATGCCCATAAATTAAGGGAGATGCCCAGTTGAACACTTAACAAAGAATCTGTGCGCGCGCCAATCGATGATATTAATTAATATGCCAGAAAAAATAAAAGCTCTGAATAAAATTACCCAGTAATTTACTCGTAAAAGGTAGAAGACTATTTGTACTGGAGTTATAAGTGTTCACATATGAAAATAAATAAATTTTAATGACAAAGAGACCTATAATGAAGTAATAGCAAATCGAACGATCAGTCATAGTCAACTACCTCAGAACAGAATTATAACAAAAATTAAGATACAAATAGAGTAATTCAAATTAGAGTTAAAAGCGTGGGATGCATTTTGCTTCACTTTCATAACCCTCTGTACATAGGTAGTTGCCAATAGAATAATTGTAATATTTACTATATCAAGCATCCCACGCTTTTAACTCTAATTTGAATTACTCTATTTGTATCTTAATTTTTGTTATAATTCTGTTCTGAGGTAGTTGACTATGACTGATCGTTCGATTTGCTATTACTTCATTATAGGTCTCTTTGTCATTAAAATTTATTTTCTACTTTTTAGTTCGATTAGCAATAAAAGCGTGTTTTTTAGTTTTTTTAAACTATTTTTTATTTTCTACTTTTTAGTTCGATTAGCAAAAAATCGTGTTTTTTAGTTTCTTTAAACTATTTTTTGTTTATTATGAATGAAAATTATTGTTATCATTGCAGTCAGTGAATAAATGATTCGATATATTCGTGTTATATTTAATTCCATTCTTATCGACTGTCAGTCTAAAGCTATGCAGTTATCGGCCGTGATAAAGAAGTAATCGGGATGAAGAACTTATTTCGTGGAGGGAGCTTGAGAAACTGATTTACAAGAATGAAAAAAGATTTTTCATTTTACAACCAAATTCACCTTACTTTTTGCCCACAGGTAAAAAAAAGAAAATATTAATCCTGGCAATCCTAATAAGGATAATGGAAAACTTTTATCAAATTATTGCATTGTCATCGGTCCTTGATAGGTGTGCAAAATTTCAAGTCGATCAGATGTTTAGAAGCCAGTGAAAATTAAGCTCAAAGATTCCGTTACATACATACATACATACATACATACATACATACATACAACCCGACCTAATAAAAGTGTGTTAAAAAGAAAGGTTTTACGGTATTGAACTTTTCCTCCATATATAATATAATATATGGAAGAAGAAAATGCACAATACCATCAATAAAAAAAATTATTAAATATTAGGGCGTTTTTGAGGCACTTCAAACTTGCGCTTCCTTATACTAAAATTGTTTGAGCTATAAAACTGCATACTCAAAAGTTTTCTGAACATTCTGCCTAAAATGTTGGAAATTCTTATGAACATTTTATGAATTTCCCTGAATTCCTTACAAAACTTGAAGCTTTGATTCACATGGCTTTTGTGAAATAATGAGCTATATTTTTATTGTAAATTAGTTAAAATTAAGAAAAAGTTAAATGTCAAAATTTATAATCGCAAGGGGTGTGGGTTGTTTTTTTTTGTCGGCGGGTGAAAATACCCCTACCTCATATAATAGCAGCCTCTTCAATAGTAACTATTTTTCCATTTTCGTTTCTTTTTTTTAAATTTATTAGTTTTAACGTATTTATAAAGAAGAAAAAATGGTAAGGGTTTTCAAATATCTAAATTTTTATATTCATTCATCTCCTTTGTGCTTACTTGTTAGATATTGTACGTAGATATGTGTACATAATTTTTTCACAAATGTTAAAATCTAATCAAGTTTCATTAAACTTAATTTTTCTCTTAGTTTAATTTCATTTTATTTTTCGATTTCTATCTATTTTTCTTTTAATCTACTTAGACTTACGCTAATTGAGTAATTATTAAACAAAGTCTACGTTTAAAACAATAAAGTGTTTGCATACAAGACCGAGAAAACGTCGACTTTGAAAATTTTATTTTAGTAGGGATGAAAATAATTGAATTGATTCATTTTGCTTGGAGATATTAAAATAACAAAAAGAAATGTTCGCTGTTTGAATCTCAGTAATCCAGTAATCTCAGTACAAAATGTAAAGGTTTTTGTTTTTGTTGGCCACCCAAACATCGAAGGGGTAAACGATGGAAGATGAAGAATATCATATGAGAGCATATTTAAACATAACACACATACACATCTCTTCACATTTTGTTAGAGAATGCAGAGCAAGGCGGGACTGGTATACTATTGTGTGTGTTATTTTACAACAATAAATGCAACATCCTGATATGCGTATACGATCAAGAGCTCGTGCATCAGCTGCATTCTGTAATCAGTGTATGGGATGCATTTTTTACTGTTACAAGAAACGCTGTTGCTTTTTAGTCAGCAAACCATATATTATATAAAAGAACATAGAAGCAATATATACAAGGAAATTTTAATTCAAAAATCTACGCATAAGGAGCTCATTACAAATTGAAATGACTCAAAAATGAATACTTGTATAAGTGCATACAATTGAAACACATGTATAGGTTTGTATTAGTGTAGGGCGTAACTTCTCCTCCAATTTGTGATGTGCGCTTGATGTTGTTTCACATATGAAGAGATCTACAGAGAAACTTTTTCTTGACAGGAATGCAATCGGGGGCTCTCCATTGCCTGCCGAGAGACGTTCGCGATTAGAAAGGTATTCCTTTAATTTGAATTTTCTTGTCTGTAGCAGGCTTACAACTCGAATTTAAATAGCAAAATATTCACTCACTTATAACTCCTGCATACAAATTATAGATAGATAAAAGTATGCGATGTGATATCCTTACGACTTTTTGTGGCATGCCATCAAAGATGACCGATATATCGCCAAACCAGCAAAGATTCAAGTACTTAAACATTCAAATATTGCAGAAATAGGACTCGAAACCCTTGCAAGTGGGCTACTGTAGCGTAGGGCGAGACAATAATTTCAATGAAGTCATATTCCATGTTTTATAATTTCTAATAAACCAAAAATTCATTGATAAATACCGAAATACTGATTTGGAAGGAAGCCAGCCTATAGCCAACCCTTCATTTCGTCCCCTTAGTATTAAAATAGCCTATACATTTTTTGATGTTTTGAGAAAATGAATTTCAAACTTTTTGTCGAAAGTAGCTCTCACTCAAATCTCGTTATGTCTGTAAATATTTATTATTTTTTGACTGACGTTTTGACCCACTTTGTGGAACTAGAATTTGACAAAATTTTGACCACATATAAAATCGGCGATGGAGAATCCAAAAATTCAATAAAAAAATAATAGCCTATGAGCACATAGGCTACTGTGATACTAAGGGGACGATTTGTTCATTTCTCTCAAATTCTTTATACCGAGATTTCGCTGTGTTTGAAAAATTTGGGAATTATGAAGCATTTTTTGATCAATCATTTACTTTTGTAGGCAGTTTTTATATGATCTCGGAATTGTTGTACATGAATTGGTAAACAAATAGCCTCAGTCATACTTTCCAAAGCGAGCTTCAAAACCAATCTTGCTTTCTTCTGCAAATGGAAGCTCCATCCGAATTGCATATGACTTGTTCGAGAAGCTCTCTGATACCACAAAATACACGCACAGGTTCGTCATTCCGCGTACGGAAGGGATCGCTGGCAGAAAAACAAAACTTCATGAAAGAAGTTGGAATGAAACCAACAACAATCGTTTCACTACGCAGAAGCCAATTCCATAAGAGCAGCAGCAGCAACAACAAAATTAAGTTTAAGTTAAGTCCACTGGTACGACAAGAATAATAATGATTAAAACGCTCCACATGCCATCCCAATAACAGCAATAATAGCAAAATCTTATTTATGATAATGATGTGGCAACTGACAGGCCGAGGCAACAGCCGAAGCAACAACAAAAAGTAAGAGCACTGCAATGCAGTTGTCGCAGCTCGAGCAACAACAATTTCAACAATGAAACCAACAGCTAAAATTTACTTCAATAGCTGCTCTGATACGTGCCATACATAGCAACAATAATAGCTGCAGCAGCTAGGCTCCTAGTCGAGGACAAAGTGTTCAATTGCAATTGATGCCACAACAAGTGCAGGGATATAACAGCGCAGACACACACACAAATGCACCATTTTCCATTTACTCATCATTACGTGTATATAATATATGTACACATGTATAAATGTACGTCTGCGTGTGTGTGTCGATATTTGTATGTATAGTTCGTGCTCGCGTTGCGTGGACGCATACACATCTGCACTTTCAAAATTAATTCACACCACATGGAAGGACACCAAGGGAAGCAAATAAAACCACACACGAACACATTTACACAGTTGCATTGCATGTTACATATTATGTTTTGTTATATTGTTGCTATTGCTGTTGCAGCAGCTGGCAGGCAAGCATAAACTAGTGAAACAAATTTCTAGTTGGCAACTAGTGTTTTGTGATCGGTCGAGTAATGACTTGATTGTCACAGAAGACAAACTAAAAAGCAATTCCTTTCCTAAAATGGCTATTACATGCATTGCTACTTAAGTTATCAGATGGACAAGTAAAAATAAATATAACATTTACAATTGAAAATTACTTTATGGCGTTTAAAAATATTGTCCATGGTGTTAAACTACTTCTTCACTCCAATGAAGGTACTGCCGCTGAAATTAATTTAAAAGAAACTACATGTAACTGGTTCTGTCACTTTATAGTACGAGCAACAACATCGTGTCGTAAAATTCCCCTATACACACACAGAAGAACAGGGGAACTAGTCATTACGACTACGAATGCATCAGTAGATTTTCTGTAGGGTATTTATTTGCATAATGCAATATTCTCAAATGGACAAGCGTCGTAAAGTGTTATTTGTTTCCCCATGGTGGTTGTATGCATATATGTATGTAGGCATGGGTATTTGTGTTGTCAGGGAAGTAGGGGAGTAACTGATGATGCGATTGGAGATGGCGCTGCTGTCATATTATTGGAAATTTTGTTGCTCTCGTTTTTATTTGTATGTAATTGTAAAGTGCGTACAAGTAGATGAGTACAACATATTGCACATGCTGTAAAATCTAATATGTAGTTTTTCGAATAAATTTTTGTGGTAATATGTATAGATATGGCATTTTATATGTAGATAATAACAGCATTTCATTCGTCCTTTGCTGACGATTAGTTTACAAAAAGCGGCATGGGCCTACGAAGTACCAAATTAGCTTAAACAGCAACCAAAATCAAGCGGTAAATTTTCGAAGTTTTATGTAAAGATATAAAATAATGAATAAACCTATATAAAATATGAAGGCATCTCATAATATTTGATATGCCTGAGAACTCTTACAAAAACAGTTAAAAAACAAAACTGTCAATAAATTTATCGATTATGTGATCTAAAAAGCCGTATTGGTGAATTAAATGCATCCAATAATGAGTTATTGTTAATGATACAAATTTGCTCTCCTTTGCTTTTTCCGCTCTCGAGACCTTTTTCGATAAATGGCAAAACAAAATTAATTTTGTCCCTTGTATCTATTATATGGAGAAAATGCGGAACAACCAACGGAATTTTGTAGTAACTTAAAACTTGCACTTTATTATACTACAATTTAATAAGCTTAAAACTGCCCGCCAATACTTTTTCTAGAAATGCTAATTAAAAACTTTGGTGTTGCTATAAAACGTCTGTATTCCATTTTTCTAAGTTTAGAAACTGGAACTTATATGTTTTTTAGACAAAAATACTGAACAGTCAAAAAAACAAAAAATGTTGTCAAAAAGTGCGAAGAAAGTATACATATTTTCCAATTTTCCGAAAGGTCGGATTTTTCCTGATTTTGAATTATTGGCATTAGCCTTGGATATTAAAAATAGTCGATGTGAACATACAATAATCTAACAATATGAATTTTGATTGTTTTAGTGTAATTACCTGATGTTGTGAGTAGGCAGTTCGATGATTCGGGCCTGTCGCTGGCCCAGGAGGTGTGGGATACCGCTGTGGATACGGTGAGTATTGTGCAGCAGCCGTACCCTGATTTGATGATTGCGGTGGGGGCGGTGGTGGACCGCCCGGCTGTTGTTGGGGTGAACTTGGATAGGAACCTGAATTTTGACCATGTGCTGGCGGATAAGGTGATTGGCCTCTGGAAGTATTTGTCTGTAAAAAAGAAACAAAAATGTTGTTATTACATAATTACTGCGAATTTGAACAGTATTTTATAGCTATAGAAAATAAGTGATGAATATTAAATTACAAGCGATTTGCATATGAAAACTTTTGTAATCGACTTTACCGTATAAATAATTCGCAAAATTTAATGCTATTCTCTTCCATCTCTTAACCTTTCACAAGCTTTCAGATAATATGAAGAGAGCAGACAAATGAAGCGTGTAAAGCATTCAAATAAATTCCATGACTTGGAATTGTCTAACCTAATGAGAGGCTTGAGAGGTTTCGCATAACAGCACACAAATTCCCCAAGAAACGAAACGTGTTTTTGTCTCCAATACAAAGGAGACGTTCTATCGTTCTCTGACAAGTTTCAAATGCAGTAGAAAAGTTGTGCTCCAATCCTCGTCTTAGCATAAGACAACAATAAATAAACTCTAGATATCCTACAGAGTTTCAACCATTCCAAGTATTTACAAATGTGGAGATAAATCGAACCTACATAAATACCAGAAAAGAAATCATTTACTTTAAAGGTGAACTATTCACGCACGCTCATCGGCAATTTATAGCCCAAATATATCTTCGTTTACATCAACCTTCATGGATCGGAAATTTTTTCTAATAGTAACAAAGGTCTCTAGGGGCAATGGTAAATGATAGAGAGAGCTTTTGTTACCATCGGACATTCGAAGACGTCATAAACATTTAGCATAACATAGGGTAATTTCCAATTCACTAAATTAAACAATTTGCGCGCCTTTCGGTCCATAGCAGTAAGTCTTATGGGTTAAAAATCAAGCCATTTGTCATTGTCTAGTTTGTGGGGGCAACATCTTTTCCGGAACCTACGTAGTCGGGGAGAATTTTTCTTTCTCAATAACCCACTGAAAAAGTCTAAGAACCACTGCACAACTCCCAACACTATGATTAACAAGAACAAAAACCAGATTTCATAAAACTATGTGACAAAACAAAAGTAAATTGAGAAAGATTGACTCTAGTTCACAAAGAAGCAAAGCGGAATTCCCCAATCAACGGCAAAGCAAATGAGAATTTCTAATATGTGCTTCGAGTACTATTCAGGTATGAATGACAAAGTGCAGCACATAAAAGCGTAATTAAATTGGAGATATGTTGAAGAACAAGCCAAGCCAAGCTACGAAATGAACGAATATATTCGTCTACAAGAACAACAAACTATTTTCGTAACATATGGAAGCAATCAACACCCACACATTTGATTTTGTACAAGTATACCTAAAATATACCAACAAGTATGTGCACGACATGTCCACCAAACATACACACGAAACATACCAGAAATACTTGAGAGACAAATAGGAGAGTAGAAGAAACTCAGAGTACGTACACATGTACGTGCATGTGCATGTATCAAGTGTTGCAGTTCGAATCCGAGTTCGTATCGTTTGCTCCTTAGGAATTTTCTTTGTTTCAAACAGTGCAATATATCTAATTTCCCCACCTGTGTTCTTTAACAAAAAAACAACAACAAACAATATAAGCTGAAGTAATAATCAGAAATGAGGTAAAGAAGCACAGCAAGTACTGAGCCAATCAATTATTTTGCCATTTTCGCCACCCGCACGCACTTTATAAGTATTATCACTCCTACCAGTGAGATGGTAGACGGACGTCATGAACGAGCATACTCTTCAAGTCTCCTGAAATCAGACTAATATCGATTGGGAAATAATGGCAACGGTATTTATTTCGCTGTTACAAATTAAAATCAAATTATTGTTGAGTAAGTGAAGAAAACAAACGGGATGAGAGCCGAGAAATAGGCAACAAAAAAATGCAAAGAATTTAAGGAGAGTTGAGGGATATAATGCGATATGGGATGTGTTGTAAGAGTGATCGAGGGAAATCTTTTGTACAATAAAAAAATCGAAAAAAAAACTGTCTCACAACAACTTCGGAATGCAATTAAAATTGGAATGTGATGATGAATATTACGTAGTAATGTCTGAGCAGCGTTTCCCAAAGCGCGCTGTACGACGATATTTAGGTCTCCCAAAAAATAAAATATTCCATATGAAATATTAGTATGTTAAAGATCGCATATCAAGTGAAATGCGAGCAAACACTTTGTGACGTGAGCGTACAAGGTGCATCCAAAACAGGGTTGTATACAAACATCATTCAGCTAATAAAAGAAAGAGCTTTTTTTATTTCATTTCATTTAAAATGAATTTCCAGCTGCTTTTATTTTTGATTCACTGAGAAGCGAGCGCCAATATGCACTGAAAAGTGGATCACTTTGTTCTAGGAGTAAAAAATATATATATTTTTTTTGTTTTTCGGTTTATCGTTCAAAAATTTAGTTCCACGCTCGGCATCCATTAATTTTTCGACAAAACGTAATTTTCTAATCATTTAAAATTTGTATATTTTTATACTATGTTTAATTCGTCTCTTTCGTTTTCTTCCATTGTGACTTCAGTATTTTCCTCACAACAAGTAATTGTCGTATTGTCGCAACGAAATGGAAGAATCATAAATGAGCTAATGGCTCGATGCATTCTGCGCCGTGCATTAAATGAAGCTCCACTCTTCACTTCCATTCAGGCCATTACAACCAGCGAGTAAGTGAACCGTAAAAAAACGTAAAATATGAGTGTAGCTCGGAAAGCTTAGTCAAAAGCCAAAGGTCTCCTGCCCACTCCCAGCATTAAAAATATCTAAAAGTGCGCTAACGGACTGCTAAAGTTTGAAAAACTCTGGTTTAGTCTCATTAATCGTGAGCCATTTCAACGAATTCAAAAAGTGACAGCAACAACAACAACATCAATATATAGAAATCAATATCTACCAAAGTACACTAAGCAACAATAAATTAAAAAAATCCCCCCAACATTCGATTCATATTGCATACGACTTTCACGCGGTAGGAAAATCCACACACCCGCAGAGGATAGCAGAAAAATCAAGCAAAAACCAATAAAATGAAATATTAGTAAGAGAAAAATATGAGCACGACTGAAATTAAATACACAAAGAAACATGAAAGAAAAATTGCAATAAAATGAAACAGGACATTGCCATAAAAAATACGCACAAAACAACAAGAACAACATATGTGGCGCTGAAATGAAGCAATGAAATAAAATTTATGAATAAAATGTAAATAAAAGCGCACTGAGGCAAAGTTTTAGCCAACGGCAAGAACACGCACAAGTTCAATGCAATCCAACCCCGTTACCGTAATCGTATAAAGCAGAATGCATTGTATCATCACCCACCAACTTGACGTAACATCCAAGGAAAATTCAGTGAAAACCAGGCAGGCTAGGCAGCCAACCAGCCAACAGCCGCCAACAAAACCAATCATCATCATTATCCACATGCAACATCATCAGCAGCAGACATTGTCAACGTGGCCACCCTCCACATGCATCAATTGCCATACATATGTACCTATGTATGTATGCATGTATGCAAGTATGTGTTTATAAATGTACACCGCCTTCGCACAGCCACCAGTGTGCGCACTTTGAAAAGCCCTTCAAAGCCGACATCATTTCTGCCACTGCTGATGCCATACATAATACTTAGTTGCCTGCACTGACTCTACTATCCTACAGTGAAGCTAGTGGCGGTGGCGGTGATGGCGGCAAAATGCTTCAAAGGTAAAATAATAGAATGTGTAAAACTAAAGTGACGGCAGCATAGCATAAAAGCAAATGACATGAAATGAAAAACGAATGAAATGTATTGTTTTTGTTGTTCTTTCTATTTTTTGTTTGCCGCCCGCCCACTTCTGTGGGGCATTACTGTCATTACCGTTAAGAGGCGGCAACTTCCACTTTAACAAGCAAAAGTTTGTTTTTCATGTCGTTTTTCCTCTTTGCGTTATTTTCCATTTTTTTCTTTTACATCAGACATCTACATTTTTGTCGGTTTTTAATTTCTTCGATTAATATAGTACATGGACGGTATACTACATTCACATATGTATGTATATAGTCGTATACAATAAATGGAAAAACTGTCATATAATAACTCTCCATAGCAGGGAGAAGAAAAAATTAAAATAAACGTGTGAGACTACTCTGTGTCGCAGTGTTAGTAGAAGCAACAACAAATCCATAAGCATTAGACAGGGCGAGTCAAAAAATGAAAGGCAAACAGTATTAGCGAACGAGCGAGTTCAGCGTAGCAACAACATTGTGGGCTGCCCACCAACAGCCTGCACACCACACACAGGGGCACTGAACGAACCGAGCAGAGCGAAGAGCAAAACCAACGACGAATAGCGACGAAACAGCAATGCTCTGTCGGCTCGCGGCCATAACTGTGCTGGCACTCGTTATCGAGTTCGTCGTATCCTTCGTGTTTGCGCTCGTTTATCCTCTGCCGAACACAAAAATATACATATGCATACATATATGTATGTAAATGTATATATAACCGTTTATTCGTATATCTATACTTGGGTATATAATTTTAATCGATTTTCCACATCCAACAACGAACATGGATAATACATATTCAATGAGTTTCCATCCACCTGTCGCCGGGCGCTTCCGACACAGCAGCAGCGCATGCAAACGGACTCTCATACATATACACAGGCATACACTAGAGACGCCCTAAAAATCCCACTAGCCAACACTCAGTTCGGCATCCAAGCAAGGATCGAACGAATAAATGAAAATCCCATCCATACACTTTGCATCACATGAGCTCCCCCAAATGCCGAGTGTTGAACGTCAATCGGTCAAGTCAGACAGTGAGACTTTCGGTCTGTCGATAGTACGTTCAGGCGTTCGCAACTGGCAAGCCTAAAATTACACCAGCTCTAGCATGCCACGTTCTACCACCTCCGCCTAGTCTCTCCGCAGAACATTCAAAATGTACGAGCACAATTTGGAGCAATTTTGCCTTCAAGCCAAATTGACAATGTGTATGTGGGCACATTTTAATGCAGGAGAGGATAGCCGTTGCAGCAGCAACTGACTGTTGTGTTTACCATCAACGGAAATGCGATTTTACCGAATGATGGGCAAAATAGAAAAAAGTTAAAAGGAATAACAGATAGCAAGGAAGAGACCATGTAAATCGATTAAAATTGAGAGTTAGTAGGGCTGATGGAAAAACAGCTGACTGGTTGGTATGTAGTAAATGATAAAAGTTACCAGGCCGTTCAGTCGCCAGTATTGAAGTGACCAACTCCCCTTCAACCGCCTTGGTTCTGTATAGTCTTGCAATGATCGCTGTATGAATGTAAATAAGGAAAAGGTTGAATACTAAAAAAAATGTACAGCTTTGCTCGCGCACAAATTAATGAATGTTGTTTGCTTTTAGATGGTTGCCTGGCTGTTATCGACAGTCGCCTTACAGTACTGATAACAACAGATTAACTTAATTGGATATGGTGAATGTGATTAAAGTGACAAAACATATTACATATTTACAGAAATTTGCTATAAAGGCGTGTGAGCTGGATTAGACATCGGCTATTGACAAATTACCCATCTGCAGATTGGAAGTTAGTTGAAGAAAATAAATTTTTAATAGCGCTCACCTCTTGGCAGACGAAGCACATGTTCAACCATGTAAATAGCTGCTTAAAATTCTAAACTTTGTATTACAGTACCTTCCCCTTAATTTAACCTATAAATGTCTAAAACCAGTGGCCTTAAAATTCTAAACTTTGCATTGCAGTATCTTCCCCTCAATTTACCCTGCAAAATTGCACACTTTTTGGAAGAGAATATCTAATCATATGTTTTGGGGATATTGCCGAACTTTCTTACCAAGAAACCCATTTAACCGAATCCAATTATATGGAGAATCCAATCTTATGTCGCATATTTTGTTTTTGGTTTAAATAACCGGGAAAACCATTTGACGGCGTGAAAGATACGGTATTTCAATTTTGGAGTCCGAAAATATGTTTCATACCAAAGCTTTTTGCCAATTGAATATACAAACTTGTATTGTACTGTAGACCTAAGCTAAGAAAGCGGCGTAGACTCAACGAATTTTTGACTTTGATAGCTAAAACAATATTCGTGATGTGAGAAATTTAGTTTATGGTTAGACATTTACAAAATGTGTACATTTGACGTGCATTTGACGTCACAGACACGTCTTGCACTTGTTTGCCCTAGGAGCGAGCGGTTGACGTGTTTCGTTTTTATTAATTTATTTTGGTTTTACAATTCTAATTATCTGAAGTCATCTTGATACTACATAAATACTAATAATTTAGGAATAGAAGAATTTTAGAATTTTACGAATTCTCTCCAAATATTCAAATATTCTCTCAAAACCCAACGCTTAAACTCATTTTCATCTCGGCGTCTATGTTAACATACAGAATTGTTGCATTTAGGGGTCGTCATGGGGAAGACGATGCGACGTTTTTTTTGTTTTTTTGTTTTTGCGAAAATGAGCATGAGAAGCCGCCGTTACATTCAATATCGAACGTTACGGCGTCATGTTTACCGATTTTAAGTTTCCCCAAAATGAAAAGGATGGCATAAGTAGCTTATAAATGCCACACAGGCCGCCTTACATTGAAACTTTCCCGCACTTTCTTCGAAAATCGAATAATCAGCCGCAATGGTAATGTTATTAAACAACCAACAGTCGATCATTTTTTGTGTAGCGCTGCTAAATATAAATGTTACGCCAACCATACAGAGACGATACAAGAGTAAGATAAAGTTTAAAGATTTAATTGAACATTGACATCGTTAGAATAAGTGTCGAAACTGGAGAATATGTACTAGTACTAGTCATGGAAGTGATTTGAATGAAATTGTGTTACATGGTAAAGCGTAAACTTTTCAAAAACAAAAAAAAAAATCATTGAAAAATAACAGTTCAGTGAAAAAACGCATTGTGTTCTGCTTGTAGTCGAATTAAATTCCACACACTTGATGGACCACCCTTTATGTATTCTCAATAAACATCACGCCAAATATGAAACTCTCATACGCAACACTCGTGCGTATTGACACAGAGTTAGCAATCGAGTGTAAAGTAACTTCACATGCCGCAATTGGCGTAAACAAAAGGCGAAAGCAAACTTTCGAGATAGCAAACAAGCGTTGGTATCACGTCTAAGTCACCACATTAACCCACCGGCTAACTCACTGTGCGCGACTACCAGCCACAAGTGCTTATCGCATCTCACGACTATGCAACCTCTGCAACAAACCAATAGCCGACACAGAGTGTAAGTCAGCGCTAGTAAATTAGCATTAGTTTTTGAGAACTCAAGTAAACCAAGTGAGCACACCACTCACACATACAAACATATTTACACGCGCTTATGATAGAAAAGAACTGAAAAGAAATTTATGAAATGTAAAATGCGAATTGCTAATTGCGAGTTGCAAAAGGTCGGGTCAGTCGAGACGGAAAGAACTAAGAAAAATCGTGTAAAGAAAAACTTTGCTGCCATTAATGGAAAGATTTTATTTTTACTCTCGCCACTAGGGATCAGTCAAGCATCCGAGCAACTGCTGATTCGTACTGCAAAGCGGGGAAGCGGAAGTTCGCTGTGTAGTGAATTCGAGACTCGGGGTCACACATGCACGCACCCAACCAACCAAGCCAACAACGCTTTTGCCGGTAAATGAATGGATGATTGGATGACAAGAGAATAGAGGGGCGGGCGGGGCAATGTGCAAACGAAGAACGACATAATGCCGTAACATTTTATTAAAAAAACATCTTTGGCAATTGTAAGTTGAATGCACACACACAAACACACACACGCATATATTCAGAGAATGAAAGCTACACACAGAAATAAAAAGTATAACGATTTTGTTGTTGTTGTTGTTGACGACGATAGCACATGCGAAACGTAGTCAGAGTGTTTTAACAGCCCGGGCGCCACACAACGAAGGAATAGGAATAAGAGTGTAAAATGTGGTAATAAATCTAATGGAAGGATCTACAACAGCAACGTCGTTGAAAAAGCAGGATAAGTGAAGGGCACAGAAGCACAGCCGCAGGGGCGAACACAATTGAACGAAGTTAGCGCAACGTATAGATATACATATGTATGTACGTATGTGCATACGTGAAGGGAACGAAAGGAATGAGCGCACATGAAACTCACAAAAACACAGGCAGGCAGGCAAACTAACGCCGGAGCTCATATTCATGCACGGAGAAGGGTCGCTACGGTCGCAAAGCAAAACCCATCAACATCAGTCTGCGCGCACCAAAATGCGGCAAGGACGAGGAGGCGAAGAGCAAGGCAAAAAGGCAGTCAAGCAAGCAGCCAGGCTGACAAAGACCGTCCCAATCGCTGTAATCGGACGCCATGTGTACGCGTATGTGTGCATGGAATGCGGATAAGCTGAATAAATGTCGAGCTACAGAAAGGACTGCCTGAACGACTCGCAGAGCAACAGAACCAACGACCGCCCGACGGTCCGACCGACCGAACGCGGAACACAATGCAAAACAGGGAACAGCCAGCATTTGTGTAGCACACACACATGTACACACGCGCATATGTATGCGAATATATACATAAATGGATAATACACGAGGAGCGCTAGCGGATTGAACAACAAAGTTTGTCGCACAAACGCACGCACTTGGATGTGGCTGACAAAGTGGACGGGGCACAAGCAAGTGAACACAATTCATGCACTGTAATAGGTTTGCCGGAGAATGCGCAACGTGCGAGCCGAAGGGACCGAATGACAACTGACTGTTCAACATGCGAGGAGCGAATGTACAAAGAGAAGGTCACAATGACTGACGAGCCAAACGAACGTATGCGGAATAAACTATTTGGCTCTTTTGGTAGTATGTTGCACGGTAGACTGGCAAGTAGCGGCGTGGCATGGTTTCATTTTCTTTCTGTTAACTTTGCCGTTGTTAGCATCATATGGCCCGACCAGAGTTTATAATTTCATGATAGAAGGGAATCGTCGACTTTGTAAGCATCGCAAAGATGCACACTTACAACAACAAAAACAAGCCATAAATATACATACATGCATACACAGGAGAGATATTGCAGAGATAAGGTGTACGCGACTGTCGAACAAACCATTCAACCTGCTGACCGCGCAGTCGTCCAATCGTCCAACCGTCGAACTGGCATGCCGTTGCGCACGAGAAAGTACTCGTAATTCGAAGGCAACATCAGCCATGCACTGCTGCCAGGCATAATGAGCGACAAACAGGCGGAACGACAAGAGCGAAGTGCACAGTACGAACAGAGAGTAGATTCATATTCAGGGCAGGATTGAAATTAATTTACCGCCGCCCTAGAAAAACCAAACAACATCAATGGTAGAAACCAAAGCAGAAGCAGCAGATAGATAACACTAGTTTACACAAAAAAGTGCTTCGTTAAAAAAAGGGGCTTTTCGCGCTGATTCTGGGATCACTGAACCCGAAAATGAGTTAAATTAATTTTTTCAGAAGGCTGTTGGCTACATTATTTAGAGCTTCTCCTTTAATATATAATATTTCTTTAAGACACACACAAAACATAACTTATCTAGGGAGTCTTTACACATAATTTCTTGGAAAGACAGTGAAAATATTGAAACGTCAGAATGAAAAAAATTCCAAATGAAACGATAAAAAAATATTTCTGAAAGCGTGAATGTGGCAAAATTTTAAATTGAACGCTTTTATTTACATACATACATTAATCAATTATTATATATTAACTGGGAAACTGCGAAGCGGATGAGCTGGCCAGACAAGTGAACTGTGCGGTAGTTTCCCCGCGAAAGGAGATCTGGGCAAGTACACAAACTTGAGGCATCTTCTGAGGATGACAAAATCTCAGCTCTCAAACTTAGTGGGTGTCCTAACAGGTCCGCGAGGTATGCCTGCGTGAGACTTGGAATTACTTCGAGTTCTTCTTGCGTGAGTTGTATGAAGGATGATGTGAAATCATGTCTTAGCTGCCATGCTCTCCAACGACTACGATTTAGGCATCTTGGTTCTCACTGCTTTTCTACGCCTGCTGATATAGCAGGCCTTGATATCAAAAATCTGATGAACTTCATCAGCAGCATGAAGTGGTTAACAAATCCCCCACCTCCTTCCCCTCACCCACTCCTCTCTCTCCCTTTGTCCTATCGGTTTCCTTCACCTCTTTTCCCTTGCATTGGTATCACAAAGAATGAACTAAAATTCTTCGCCCAAGTGGGCCCACTTTCTGGACAACCAGTATAACCTAACCTAACCTAAACCACAAACACTCGACGCAGAATCGTGGACGATGACAATATCCGCTGAGACGTCCCCTGGAGTGCTTTAGAGAAAAATTCTGCAGAATATTTTTGGATCTTTGCACATTTGTGACGATTAACATTAACTATATAAGCTTTACGACGACCTAGACATGGTGCAGCGAATAAAGATCCAGCGACTTCGTTGGCTGCGTCATGTCGTCGAATGAAGACAAACGCCCTGGCTCTGAAAGCATTCGATGTGGTACCAGCTGAAGGTAGCAGAGAAAAGGGAAGATCCGGTGAAGACGAACTTGGCTTCACTTGGTGTGTCCAACTGGCGTCGGTTAGTACGAAAAAGAAACGGCTGGCGCGCTTTCTTAAGCCTTGGCCAAAATCGCGTTAGCGGTTATCGCGCCAATCAAGAATAAGAAGAAGAGAAAGAGGCGGGATACACCCTTATGAACGATATCCATACAAGATTAGCTTTATTCGCTTTTGAAATTTTTTGCCTATATCTCGAAAGCGATTCTTTGGAAAAATAAATGAAACTAATTTTCGTGTTCAGCGACCCACAAGCACGTTTTTAAATTAACGAGGTAGGAATCACTTTTTTGTGTACTAGTGCAATCGACGACGAGTGCTCGAAGCTTCATAAAGGTATGAAAAGAAACACACCAGTCCAGTAAGTCGAAGTCAAGGCGCACACGAAAGTCAAGCTAAACCATGACGTGCCATGTCGACTAGAGACAGAGAGTGGCGTGTTGAGCGCGACAAGGCGAGCCTGGCATTGCTTTTGCCGGTAAAATGAGTGGTTATATTTTTTTTCTTTCATTTTTAGTATCAGTAGGCAACCAACTATGCCGGCTGAGGCAACGCAAAGCCCCATTCAAAGAGATTCAGAGGAGGATAGCGCGCGGTAAAACAAAAGGAACTTTTCACTGACAAAGTACGACGTTGTATATTAATAGAGCGTCACTAACGACCGCCGAACTTTGTAGCATGACTGTTGTTGTTGATGGCGATGGCGATGACGAAGACGATGGTGTAGGCAGTGGTGGTGGCGGCGGCGTCGTTGTCCCATCAAAGTGAGTACCACCAAACTATGCACAGACATAGACCCGACCCATCTAGCAAACAAGATTGCAATGCAGAGTGCGGTTGATGTTTTAATGGAAATGGGAATGGAAATTAATGTAAACGAACGCGGTGCAGATGCGAGCGTAAGTATTCGTATAAATGAAAATGGGGTTGCGAGGCAAGCCGAAGCACAAACATTGGGTAGGGGCTGGTGGGTAGTGCAAGAGCTGAGAGGGATGTGATTGCGAATGTGGAGTGGCATACAGATTTCGTTTGATGTTTACGTAAAAATGTCGATTTAGTAAGGTTTCCATTTTTTATGAAGTTAATGCTGAATGTTATTGTTGTTGTTATAGTTGTTGATGAATGTAACGGTGAAGGTATTAGTGTTGGTGGCAGTAGTGGTTGTAGCGCACAAAGCTACGCCACGCTTTGCCTGCCAGGATAAAAGCAAATTAAAAACTGCCGCACAGTGGGTAATTTTCCACAAAAATTGTGATTTTACGTAGTTAAAATGAGACACTTGAAATTTGATACTGATGTACCTGAAAGTGATCCAACGAATGCGGATTCAACTCCAATGTATTAGACGATCAAAAAGAAAAGCAAAAAATGTATGTCGCCCTTCTACAGATAATCACTAGACTTGGGTCCATTTCTGCGTGTCATTCATTCAATTATTGCTCGGAGGTGACAGAAAATTGTAGAGCTCAGTTTTCTAACAAAACCATAATAACCCTTTCGAGAGCTAAATAATTGCTGCTGAAGATTTATGAACATTTGAACGTTGACGACGACGAATATCGCAGACGATGAAACTATGAGCTTTACTGCGACACAGGCGAAGTGCAACGAATAAAGATCCAGATCCAGAAAAGAAAACGGAAAAGGAAGGTCTCAATTGCGTATTAAAAAAAAAGATGAGAAAGTGATGGCTTCAGCTTGTGTTTCTAATTGGCAATGATTATCACTGGAGTGCACTTTGTTAAACTGCTCCAAAATCACTCAAGCTGTTACTAAGCTAATAGAGAAAAAGATTTACGTCCGAAATAAGAGCAGGTTGTTAGGAGAATTAATGGGGGTTAACCCTTTGCACTCGAGAGGTGAGTCTCGTTTACCACATGATTTGATGCCGCAACTCGAGAGGTGACTCTCGCTCACCACTTCGTTTGGTGTGAACTCCTACGTTTTTATGTACTTAGTCCTGCCATAAGTTCTGTTACAAGTTAAGTCCGTTATAAATATGTATGAAATTTTAATACTTTTTTGTAATCATGTAAATATTAAAAAAATTCGAAATAACTCGAATAATCACCATTCGCCTTTACACAAGCCTTCAAACGATTAGGCACCCACGATTTCCATGGATATTGACGTCGCTGCTCGAACCAAAGATTGTTTGAGACTCTCCAACTTTCCGCGAGCTGTTCTCCTATTCTGACCACAAACTGTAGTGCAATGGATCCAGGTCTGGACTTCTAGACTGCCAATCTTCTGCGTCTATGAACCCAGGAATATTTTTTTAGCCACTGGTGAGTGGTTTTTGGCTTATGGGCTGGAGCGGAATCTTGCTGGAAGATCCAACGCTCTCCATTGAGGCGCCAACACGCCTTCTCAGACACCCTCCTGATACACTTTTGTCCCTGTATTAACCCCTTTTTCGCAGAAATGAAGAGATGTAACGTCTTTACAAGACACTCCTTATCAACCCATTACGGAGGCTGCATGGTGGCCTCGCTGAACCCTTGGAACAACATTTTTTGCGTCTTTGGAAGTTTTAGCATAGATGTATCTATACATGACAAGACTAAGCATACATATATACATTTTCAGAGAAATTTGTTTGTCACCTCGGCGGCCTTGCTGACAAAAAGAATTATCGCAGTTGAGCGTTGAGAAAAAATTCACACATTTTCATGGAGACGTCGATACAGCCAGAATGAGTGAGGGTTTGATGCCGATTTCGGTCATTGGATAAACTTATTTTTCTAACAGGTACAAAGTTACTGTTTCACCCAATAACGAGCGTGACTTCGTCATGTTAACCGATTGTTGTTTCACCAAACTAAAGAGGACGGCGCCACGTGCCACACAACCAAACTTACATCTAATCTTTTCCACACAGTCTTCGAAAATAGAATAATCAAGCGAAACGGTGTTAACGACTGAACGCGTATCAGCTGCGATTGGACTTCGTTCGACTATTTGCTTGGGCACCGTTAAAGAAAGGTTTTACGCCAGCCATCCACAGAGATGATTCAAAAGTTGGAACATTAAATTTCGACTTCATTGCTGAAATAGCGAAAATTAACTGAAAAACTGGTTGAGAGAATGGGCTACTGCTACTATAAGTCATTTGAAGCCAAAGTTCATTTTTTCTAGAATAATAAAATTCACTTGTATTTACAATTTTCACGCCTCTTATTTATAACGGAATTAAAGTCCAATGGTTCTGGATGGAACACTCTGCATGTTGAATTATATTGGTTTACTAACTCGGTTTATCTATGCAACAGGGCTTGCGGTTTGTAAACTCGCCGAATATTTTTGAGTACTTCATAGACCTGATATAAAAGAATAGTGAGTAAAATTGAATATTCACTGCCATTTCACTTCCTGTGTTCCGCATTTTTGACCATAGTCCGCCCCATTACACAGTAGTAGCTGGTATTAGTTAATCAGCTACATACATATGGACATCCATACTTAGCGCGTCTGGCCTTTCCTACTTGCATATTGACATGACAGATTTGTTGCAAATGTTTAATATTTATGTGGCCCGCAATGCGCAGAGCAAACGTTGTATGCAAAGTTGCTTGCTAATACTCTTAGTTGCTTCTATTCAATTCCCGCACATCTATGAATGGCATAACATATGAACATTCGTAGAGACAGGACCAGCAACTGAATTGAATTACTTCTTATTAATTAAGAGTAGAAGAAAAGGTAGAATAGCAGTACGACAGAGGAGTAATGATAAAAATATGTCTCGTTATTATGTAAATGCACTATAATTGCAAAATTGAGGTTGAAAAAATTCTAAAAAATATATTTTTACGTGCGAATGAGGAATCTGCTATAATTTTGCATACACGAAAAATAATATTATAGAAACAAGGCAATAAACGAAAAAAGGTAAAGAAACATACATATTTACTGCTAAATATAAAGCAATCCAAGAGATAATAAAAATAGGCCACAAATTCATTGTTTAACAACAATTCTACAAAAAAAATTTGTATTAATGTTTTGTGGTTCCATATTTTCGCTTGCATGAAAGTTGCATCTCCCGTTCATGAAATTCACTTTACATCTGAACCAAAAAAAAAAATATTTTGGTTTCATTCGACCATAAAACATTTTTAGCAAATATGCGCGACGAATATTTTTCGTTTCCATTATAGTCGGTTCTACTTTACTGGAACGACTCAGATTTATATCCGACCAAGGAGTGTCACTCCAGCAGCTACAACAATTTTTTTTTCTCTCTCACAAAAGAAGGCCTGCCATTTTTTTTTAAGTAACGGTAATTGTTTTGCGCATTCTTGCAAGTAAAATACCCTCCTTAGATCTAGGTATTTCTTGTTGTATGAGTGGTGACGCCTAACTGCAGCTCTTTTCAAATGTAAAAAAATAGTCCATTTTAATATGCTGAATACAGCATTTTGTCGTTTTTCGTTTTCTGCCCCTCATTTCTTTAGCTATGAAAACCCATTTCTCATAGCACTTCATCGTTATTTCTGCAATTTGATACATCGTTTCTTCCTCTACTTGAGGTGTTTAATCGCTTACTGTTCCGATTCGTTCGAACGTTTTGTACGTTTTGTACGTTTTTTACCTATGTATACTTCTTTGATTTTCTGTAAAGTATTACCAATAAAACGTCAACATAATTAAATACATAACAAATATTTTTTGTTGCTTACTTACATATCAAACGAAAATGCGCGTCTTGTGTTCCCCTTTCTTTTTCCCCCTCAACGCAAAGCACTTGTCTGTTACAGTTCAATGTTAAATTGTTAGTGAAGAATGTAATAGAAAATAAAACTATTCTACCATAAAATATACCATTTCAGCATACGCCCCTGCAATTGGACGGATTGTTACAAAACAGGCAAAAATTAACGGCATGCAAATTTTGTGTACTCGTACATATTTTGCTTTTATTATTTATTAATTATTGCATTTCACTGCCCACCTTTGCTGAACATTAATTACCGAAGGCATTGTGTTACGCATTATGTTTTTGTTTTTGTGAGTATTTTTGTGTCTAGTGATATTGGATTTCGTAATTGAGTTGCATTTTTCATAGCAAATACGATTTATGTTCAATCAAGCAGAAGTAGCAGAGATAAATAGTAACGTTGTTGATGTTGGTGCAACATCCTAGTTAACTACAGGTTTGTACAATAAATTGTGCGTTGTTACAGTGTAAAAAGGTTAAAAGGATATGGGAGAGTTGCCTGATCAAGAGAATAGTTAAGGAATTGTGGCATGTACTGACAAAAGGGTCCGCTTACAGGAGGTGTCCGTTAGGACAGAGTACACTATATGTCCATCTTTTTATTCAGAATTTTCAGAAAATTTTCGGGTAAAAAACTTTATTTAATTTTAGTATAATAAAGAGCAAGTTTCACGAACGGACAGCAGATCGTCTGAATAAGAACCTTTTCATAATTCATTGGCTCAAACGTAAGCGTGAGCATGTCAAAATAACAGTGACGATTCGTATATTTATGAAGACGATTCGTATATTTATGTAACCTGAAAATAATTTGTCATGATCGCGAATTTTATCGATCCGTTTGTATCATTTTTACTTGACTGTTACTATTACATTACTTGAAACATGTGGAGCTTCGCTGTATTGAGCGCACATAAAAGCATTCATTGAGTTGATTACGTTCAAATTTTAATATAAACCCATTTTCAACTCAATTCTAAACAAATGTAGGTTAAAGGCTTTTCTCCTTCTATTTAAATCTGTAAATTTATGTTTTCATACATTTCAAATGTTCGTTGAAATTTGTAGAATAAAACATGGGATATTACAGCACAAACATTGAGAAAGTTATTTTACTCCTTTAAATCCCTACTAACAGCAAAAAATCTTTAAACTTCAAATATCTAAACATGTATATGTATGTGCACCAAAAATAGTGAACAATGTTAATAGAGATTGCATTTTATGTTAAAGCTGCTGGTGCCACTTGCCCAAATACACGAAACTTAAACGCAGCCACAGTCGAAGCCTCTGCTTCTACCTCTGCCTGTCTGCCACAGTGTCTACTATCTAACAATGCTCGTTGTAGTATCGCATGACACATGAAATATTATATGTAGTTGGTGCCGGCTTTTGGCGCACGATTTTCACTTTCTTTCTATTACAACACAAACAAAAGCAAAAAGGAGTGCTTAGCAATAAAAATAAAACGAAGTATATACGAGTACAACTAAGGTAAGCACAATGTTTTGGATAGTAACTGCCGGCAAAGCAAAGCAAAGCACTTTATTGCTGCATTCTCTTATTTTTCCTTGTGCAATATAAATATTTTAGAGTGGGGGCGCGTCAGTAACGACACACATTTTGAAGGTCAAATTTTCTGACAAAAAGAAAAACACATGTTGATATATGAAGTAACACTCTCTCCGACAAACACACACACATAAACGAGTATAATATTAGTGTATGCAACGAAAAGTGCAAAACAAACCGAAAGACAGCAATGTGACGATTGTATTACAAGTGATGGGGGTTGGATGTATATATTGACTGTGTGTGTGTGTGTGTGAATGGGCTTCAGTGAATTGCCTTCGGTTTCGATGGGCTCTGCTGAGAATCACGTGCACGCAGCAACACCACCCAAAAATAATAAAATCACTTCCGTGCCGAAAGCAGCGGAGGTACAAAACAGAGTAGAGAAGTGTATAGTGTTGATAGTGAGCCGTTAGCTGTTAGTGTTAGGCACCGATGCAAACGCAAGCATCGACAAGTGATTTGTGATGTTGAGTGCGCCTAGGTTAGTTGGTTACCTGCGCCGTATGCATGTGTGAGAAGATATTTGATTTTGAATGTCGACCGATGCTTGGTTCTCGCTTTTCAGTATTCGCACACCATCTATGCTTTAAGCCGCCAAACACATAAAGCACTTGTGGATATACGAACAACAACAACAGCAATGCGTAAAACATAGCACAAGCTCTCTGATATTTGTGTTTTCCCCTCAGAAGCCTGTTTATTCTTCACGCATACGAGCGACGACGCCACTGTCGCAACAGCATAAATTGGGTAATCTCTGTCGAAGGCGACGATTGTCCCACTAACTTAGTGTTCAGTCGGCAAACCCGCTTGGTTGATGAAGTAAAGGACCAATGGAAATAAGTAGAAACTGGCGCAAAAGGAGAAGGAGGGGCAGATGCAGAAGGAGAAGGGGGGTGTTGATAGTACGATTAGTTAGTTGTATGTATGCTTGTATGTATGCAGCTTGGGTCCGACACAACATGCGTTGATTTCTGCCAACCAGCCAACTAGCCATCCAACTGTGGCGGCGGTGAGAATAGCGATGTTTGTTTGGGTGGATGTTTGGTGGAAATGACCGAAATAACCAGAGCAACACAATAACTACAACAACAACGGCTCAATTGACGGCAATGACTAGACCAGACAGCACCAAATGCTACAATAAGTGTATTAACAACAACAACAAGTCATGTAAATAGAAGCTAGCGGCGAGTATGCCAATACAGTGGCACACTTAACCAAGATGAGCATGGCGCAAGCATCAGTAGTAGCAGTGCACAGACATGCTACACACACACTGGCATAAATATGTTCCATTTACATAACTTTGAACCTGCACATACACATATTTACGTATATCAGAATTTCACGAGTTATTTAAAGCCAACATTGCGTAGGTGTGTATGGCCAGCCAGACGTATGTTGCAGATTTGTATGTCAGCCAACTTTGTATGCATGCGTGGCGGCATCATAACGCATGTTGGCTTATGCTTATTCCGCATTGCTGATTCCTCCAGCTGCTTAGTGGTAACGGAATTACCGCCGTTGCGCCATCTTCAAAATTTGATCACAACCGCCGAGGGTGTTTTACGCACAGCAGGTCAACTGCAGCATATCACACGCACGCCGGTTCCTCTAACTCGATAATAACAGTAAGTAGCGTGACCTATAACCTTGACAGAAATATGTCGTATGACCTACTGCTCATTGCCACCTGCAAAGGCGTAATGAACTTGGGAAAGTGTGGAATTTAACAATTTGCGCAGACTTCAGGCTAACTACAATGTTGTGTTTGTTAAATACTAGCACCCTCACCCTGTATGATGGGTGAGGTAAAACAGGATATAAACACCATCGATATACAACTTCAATGCCAAGTAAACAACAATATAACAACAAAATATGCTAATAAAAGCAACTCTAACCTCAGCTCGACAGTTGATTTCGACACCCAACAACTGAACAACAAAAAGAAAAACAATAGCGCATAACTTGGAGCTCCGCTGAATGCTGGTCGTAGTTTGGTACAACCACACACAGCCTCCATTGCCTGCGAATGGTTAGGCGTGTGTATGTAAATACTATGTAATATTCGTTCATCACTCGTCTCCAACATTTAAATGTATATTTATTTGAAATGAATGAAAGAAAAGCATGAAATGAGTAAAAAAATTACTTTTTTTTTAACATACAAAGAAAAAAATATAGGCCATCCTCTCATTAACTGGTGTTTTGTCTAACAGAAATACCACAAATGCACTGCTTTTTATATGGAAAAAATGCGCAACTCTGTCAGGGGCAAAAATTACCGAAATCAATGAGTTTTCGCCACTTTTAACATGAACTTTATTGTACTAAAATTCCATCGGCTACAAAACCAAGGCAAATTCATTAAACCTGGTGGCACTAGGCCAACAACAACATTTCGTACATTAGAGTGTCCCTTCAAAGTAAATAGAAAACAAAGAAGTAATTTATTTGTGAAGACAAAATAGAAACAAGGCATTAAGTTATTTGTCGTCTTGAAATTATTTTCAAATTTTCATAACAACTTTTCAATTTAAATTCATTACAAAATTCCAATTTTGAATGTAAGTAATACGTTTCATAAATAAATTTTGTGCTGGCATCCGAATGTACACGACGAAAGAAAAAAAAACACATCAGTTGGTATGCTGCTACTACCTTTAATAGATTCGCCGTCTTATACAAAACTGCGTATTTAGATTTTTTTGACTTCGGACTACAAAGTTCAAAATTTTATGACATTGTTGCAGAATAATATATATTTTTATACAAATTTATGAAAATTAATAATAAAAAAAGTAGTAAAAACTGGCGAAATATCACGTATCGATTATTTTGCTCATGGGTGCATATACAGGCATAATTTTGAATGTTGTTTTTTTTGATACTGAAAGCTTTTTCCTGCTCAAGCCACGCATTGACTCATCATCTCCGATCACTTCATTCACTTTTCTTGGGTTTAGTTCGGCCGTAGTCGTTGGAGTTCCGACATAAGTATAACTTTTTTACTATTCTCTTAGATAAAATTACCACACGAAATAAATGTTTTGAATTGATTGAAAAGATATTTCCCTAACGCAGTTGGTGGTCATAATTCTGTCAATCAACGAAAATTGTATGACAGATTAGATTGCTTTAGAAGTGGTGGTGAAATGAGCTTTCAATCAAAAAACCAAATATATTTCTATTATCTGAATACTCGAATACTTGCTTCATATCCTAGTTATAATTTTAACATGTAAATTAAGGTATAGTCGCCCATCTTTTGAGCGACTTTCGTGCCCTTTTGAAACTCATTCAACTGCAATTAATGAACCATGGGTGGCAAAGTTTTAAAGCTATTGAAAAGGTTTGATTGAGCACAATAAGTATGTTTTGTGACATTGAGCATAGATTTTTCATTCATTATATGTATATGTATAAATGTGTGTATGTACCATGCACGCATTTGCAACAGCTGCCACCTAAATTATGCAAAGCGTTTAGGTAAGTAATTGAAATAAAAAATCGAAATCATTATATGTTATTTATCAGCAAATTTCCTATTCTTCTGTTCTTTTAAATATTTGTGCAGTAGAGATTTATAATTTGCGATTTTTAAAAATCTCTTTAAGTAAATAAAAGTTTTGCCTCCTACCAAGCAACCTACGACTCATGAAATAACAGCCAAATGTAAACTGACAAGTTGTACATAGTATTTATGTGTGTGTATGTGCACACGAATATGCTAACTCATAAAGGTTGCTGTTTCTCCCCCTCCACCTAGCCACCCCAGCTGTTTTTACATTACAAGTAGAAACAGAACAGACTCACTGAAATGGCCTTGAACTTCATTTAATGGTTTCGCGCATAAACTAAAAAGTACAACAACAACAACAACAAAATAATAATAAATGTGAAGAAACCACCAAACAGCCAAAGAGGCAATGAACCGACTGACTGACAAACCGGCAACATAAAAATGTAAATATACATCATAGCAGCACATGTATGTATATATTTATGTAAATATGTATGTATGTATGTAGCCATGCAGAAGAGGTAGTGACGTCGCTGACGATAACTACGGCGCTGAGAATGAATGAATGAATATGAGAGAATGGCATTGATGTTGAAGTTGATGCGGACGCAGTCGACGCCTTCAATGCGGCACCATCTGACGCACAAACACACATATACATATATGTATGTATGTTTATGGAAGTAGTGAAAAAATATTCTATACTAAAATGTGTGCAAGTTAAAGTTACTTGCTCGAGTGAGGTGCCGAAGTTAAGAAAGTGTTGAAGAAAATAGTACATAGAAAGTGTAGTTGGAGGGGTGTAAAATTACTGAACGTGTCGAAGGAGAACAACTTTAAATTTTAAATTTATTTTTTGTTCATTCTTAAAGCACAGGCCAGCCAGCCAGCCCAACATGCTATGCCATGTTTTGATAGTTCTTTGTTTGTTAACATTCATATAAAAAGACATTATTTCATTTCATTTCAATTTAACTGTTCTGCATTGCAGAAATTGCTACAGGCAGAAGCAATCCCCCGGCATTGCGATTTCTTCTTTTCAATCGTCCGCCGAGGCTAGGGTTTTATTGTTGTTGCTTTATTGGTTGGTTGGTTGGTTAGACTTCAATGTGTCAGTTCACCTTGCGTTTTTTTATCTTCCAGAATATTGCGTCGCATGTATATTTTTATATTTTATTTATTTATATCTGCTTTGCTTCTTCTTCTTTTTATTATACGTATTCTTCTTTAACCATTCATACAAGCGCCTGTTTACACAGATATACAGCGCACAACCCAAACCATGCGTCAAGACATCATCACCATCCGCACAGCACCAGCGCCGGCAAAAATGCCAAGCACAACAACAACAACAACATAAAAGGCACGTGAGTACTCACATTACCGTTGCCTCATTCATTGATACGAAATTTTTGTTTTGGTTTTCGTTTTTTTTATTGCTTTTTTTAGTTCTGCATTTCTGTTTTTATTCACATATTCTGTGATATTTTATTATTTATCATGTTTTTCGTACATATACATATAATGCCGGCTTGCTAATACATACATACATATTGACATATAAATATGCCAACTTTCATATTGTCTAAATCGCTGCTGCTGCAAGGCTACCTGTAAAAGTGTATCTTTATGTGATTGTGTCTTTGTATGTCAACGCTGGCTAATACTCTACCGCGGCCTGATTGTTTTTATGCACACATCCACATACATACATATGTACCTAGGTAGTTAAGTGTACATATTTGATTGTTTATACCTTAGACTGTGCACGCTCAAAGTCCATTGACTCATTTGCGAAAATTCAATTTCAATTTATATCTCGTTTGTTGTTGTAGCAACTGCGGCCACCATCGTCACGGCGTCTCACTGCTTCAATGAATTTTAAATTCATTGTATTAGATTAGTTAAATATGTTCCCATGTTCATGCATACATACATACATGTACATACTACTATACATATGTAAGTATGTAAATATCTACAGTTGCGTGCAACTAATTATCGGCCAACTAAACACAAATAAGCCGATTTTTAGTTTGTGCTTAAACGCACTTACCTATTTCTCAATTAAAAGTTAATATTTCGCAGCGAAACGAGGGCTTTCTATTGCGGCTTGACGACTACCATTTTTTATAAATATCCTGTGGAATTGTCACTTACTCCAATTTGACTTTTTCATACAAAAGAATGGAATGTCCACTTCGTGAAGTCGAATTTTTCTTTAAATGTGAAGCCTTGTTATTCTAAAACTACTGCTTTATGCACCGTCGTTACGTTGACTCAGCATCTCTCCACTCAATTGTTCATTTCACAACAACTGTCAAGATTGATTGAATGCGATGGCAATATGTTGAGAGTGGGCATTGCCATGCAATCGTATCGCATTGTTTGATATATGCGACAGATAGGAAAGAATGACGCCCAGATTTTGAGTGAATTCTTTTTGCAAAGAAGGGGAATGCAGAGTATGAAATACTAAAATTATCAAAGATGCTGCCAATGTGAGCGTCACAAAAAATACCAATTGGCTATAAAACATGGAAAATTACAGCCCATTGTTTCACAGATGTTGGCAATATATGAATTAAAATATTTGATTACATGAAGTGAAAAATTCATTCAATTAGCTGTCTCGATTGGCAATTTCATCGAAATTTCACTAATTTAGTCTCGACATGCCTAGTAAGGGTTGCTATATGGAAAATCGAGATTAGCAAGCATTTTGGTACTAGCAAATGGCAACATTTTGTTGATGAAAATCCAATTATATTTCTTTCTTCAGAAAGCAATTTTGTTCCGCTCGGAGAGCAAAAAATTTTGCCAGAAACAAATTAATGATATACTTTTGTGCGTTATGTACCAACTACCACCATAACCTAACCTAACCTTTGTCCGTTGTGGCAAACTGTTTTCCGTCTGAGAAAATCACTACTGAAATTGCCAGAGGAAATTTACGGTGAAACTATTTAACCCTACATCGACCCTACGTACTTAATATTTTTTGAAATGTAATAAAGTAAAAAAATTACCCACACGAGTAATAAATATTGGGTTCAAATGTTTGACAAAATTATGCGTCATTAAATTTTATTATACTTGAAGACTTTTTTAAAGGCATCATTAATGGCATGTGTAGTTTTATATGCGTTTTTTTTTTTTCAAATAATTTAGCTCCACTGAGACCAAATTAAGAAAACTACAATCGCCTATTAAAAAGAATCTTGACATTTAGGGTTGTGACGTTATTACTGGATTTTCCTTGGCCGGATATAATCCGGGTTGTTCTGGTAACGTAAAACCGACTGGGCGCGGTAACGTTTAGGGTCGAAACAGCTGATGCTTCAACGTTTGCATAAACACTGTAACTTCTTCTTCTTGATGGGCGCGACAACCACTTAAGCGATTTTGGCTGAGTTTAACAAAGTTTAACTGCAACTACTTCTGCATAAATAATTCATTTTTATAAAACAAATTTTACATCTATTTTAAAACGCCGTTGAACACCTTTTTTAAAACCTTCGGTTGGACACCACGATTTGGCTTTTTTCGGTCTGTTCGAGGACCCTTTTTAAAAGATTTAATGCATAAATCGATAGAAAATTATTTAATAATAAAAGAAATAATTTAAGGAAGTTAATATATGTATGTATATAGAAATATGTTAAATTCAATTCAAAAATATGTGAGAAATGAAAAATTCAGTCCAGTCAATAACCGATTCCTACATAAATGCCCATTTTAATTATTCGAATGTTTTTTTCACACGGGCTCATAAGGGGCCTTAAGGGACCTTTGCCATTTTGTTGCACGTAACTGTAAATTTGAAAAAAAAATTTAATAAATTCTAATTTGATTTGTTTGAATAAATGTATTTTTTTTTAATTTCTTTGTTTTCGTTTATTCTTCTTCTTGCTGAACAGCAAGTGTTTTACCGAACGAACGCAACATTCGATGCTTTGTTTATTTCTATATTTAGATTCTAATAACATTATTTAGTTAATTAAATGGCACAATGTTCATTTTTATGAATCAAATATGTGTCATGCTTGTGCCATGGGACGTTGGATGAATCAGCAAATATTAAATATTAGGTACGGCTAATTGAATTATGGCGCCCATAGAATTTTTCAGCTCAACTATTCATAATTAGTTATTAATTCATTTTTGCACAATAAACTGCCTATCTTCACAAAATATATGTACACACATATCATTTCAATCTAAACAAATTGTAAAACAAAAATAGGCGCATGAAAGCAATGGTCTTATCTTAAAACACATTTCCCCAATGGGTTTAACATTTACTCTCATTACCAGTCCTCAAGTTTCACCTCAATTACCCGCTATATGTATGTACACAAATATGCACATTCTGTTATCTAAATAGTTTTCCACCTTTACTCTGTGTCTTACTCGCGCTCGATATCAATATTGTTTACATCTTTTCACAGTAAATTGCAATAGCTTTCTTAACTCTTCCAGTGATTGCATATCTACCTACATATGTACATATGCATGTAAACCTTCTCTTCGTACAACTGGGGTTCTACACAATTCACTAAACGTTGTCTGCTTCTCCTTGTTCTCAGTTGTTTTGTTTTTTCGCACAACTGGCACTTCCTTTTCTGCGCACTTCCTCTGCTGTTACTCAATTAGTTGTTTCCGCTTCAACAGGCTTTGCATGTTTACTTTTTCATCGTATGTATTTTTTTCCTTGTTAGTACTTTTTTTGATTTCGCTTTAAGTTTAGTCTTCTTTTGATTGCTTTCGCGTGTGTAACAACCATTTATGAAAAGGCTTAAGCGTGACCTTAGTGTGTTTGGTTTCACAATTTTACTACAAACATTTCCTTCCTTTAAAGTTTTTGTGTTTCCAGCAATTCTATCTCAATAGCATGAGCTATAAACTGAAAATGCCACAAAGCTGATATTAATTAAACTTTGACGTTGAAACCACTTTCAACTTGTAAGCCGATATGCACAGGTTCATTTGTATGTGAATACACATAATTGCACGGCAGACTATTTCAAAATATTTCTGAGGCGATTATAGAATTTTTATTAATTAAATTAAATTTCATATCAATTTCCATGAGACAAATTTTCAATTGACTTTATCACCTGTCTCAACATGCGAAGGCTGACCCATGCAAATCATCTCATGCGATATAATGCAAATGCAGCCCGCTCATCGCCGATCTCATTATGACATGAGGCTTATCGCATGCAATAAACTCTCACTTTGGTGTTTTTACGGCTATACTTCCATTTATACGAAATCTTTGTAGTAGTGGCAACATTATAAAATCAAAAGAGAAATTTAAAAAAGATGTTTCTTCTAATTCTATTAGGCTATTCAACTTTTTTACCGCTTAAAGCCAGGCAGCAGCGAATAAACTGATTTTCCTGCATATTTTTTTCTTAATAAGCATACAACACAGTCCCCGTAGAGTGAACTAATTCGTACAAGGCCTGTTCACTCCAAAAAGATTATTCCTAGAACTCAAATTAGCAATTAAAAAAAAAAAAATTTTAGATAATTTATTCATTAAACACCTTTTATTTTAAAAAATATCAATATTCAATTGAAACATTTTTACATTTTTATAACTTAAAATTAGTTTTTCCCCCTCTAATAACGGTTTGTCTCTCTTGTTTTGTTTAAGATACTCCTTTACAGCTTAATCCCTAAAATTTCGGAGGGCAAGTATATAATCGAGAATTCGTGTTTTCTTCGGCCAACCCGATAGCTTTGTCACGTGTTATAACATGGTTTTCATTCAATTCTCAATGTTTAATCACTCTACTCACTACCACAGAAATAATACCATATGTTCACTATAGAGAATAGGTGAAATGACTGAAGTACCACTCTGGCACTCCCCAAGTAGCGATAAAGCACTCTTTGATATTCTAGAGAGTAACAATGAAAGAATTTTGTGTTCACTCGATTGTGGAGTTCAGTTAAGCCAGGACTCATTCAAAAACGTTAGTGATTTGTATTTCTTCTGCCCGAAAATGCAAGGAGTTCTTTGTTTGGAATTTTTTTAAAGAAAAGTTATGTGCGTCATGTGAAGATGTGACGTTAAGCACAGCATACACAAGCTACATCGTTTCAAACCTAAGTTACAAGCATGATTGATAGCTGCATAGCATTGTTTCAAACATCACTTTGAAATAAAGCGCAAACTATGAGGTTATACTATATGTACATATACTTTCATACTTTCAGCTCAGACTTCTTCACAGTCTGGTCCAATCAGTCGTTCTTCCGACGGCAGCGAAATAACTTGAGTAGTGGTTGCGTTAATTTTTTCTTATATCACCAACGTACTCTAAAATTTGTCGTAAACAAACCGCGCCACATCCGATGGGACATCAGAAAATCAGTTAATTCTTACGACCCGGATTTATATCCGACCAAGGACTGCCCCAACAACACCAAAAACCACAGCAGTTAAGAGTGCCAAGAACCAAATTTTTTGTTGGGATAAACTTTCAGAAATGCTGGCCGATCTGTTTTATGTGGTATAAAAAATTAGTTCTATCTATTGGCAGTGCCTGACTTCCAGTGGCATGTTAAATTGTCGGCAATAAAAAAGCTTATTATCGAGAAAAAGAATATTGAATCAGTATTATTCCCTAACGTAAATAAATGCAGTTCATATGATTGCAATGTTTTACAACTTTGCATATATGTATGTATGTACAAACGGTTTACATACCGCAGTAGAACAATACACCTAGATTGTATGAGCACGTTTTGAAGTCAACCAGTATCTCATTATAAAGAAAATGTAATTATTTTACTTAGAAAGACATGACTTAATTTGACTCAATTTTGTTGATATTTCGTTTTTTTTGGAATATGGCGTTCCTCCAGCATTCGCACGCTATTACAATATCTGTCTGATGATCTTTATTAATTAATATCACACGATCTCTATATATACAGAAGTATACGTCACGAAATATTAATATTTGTTATGGTGGTTACCAGTCGGTACGTTCAAGAAATCTATACTATAGTTCACGCGATAGGTGTAGAACTGCAATCCCGGTTTTCGCTTATAGAATGTTCCCACTTAATCAATTGTTTTTGCTAACAAATAATTTGCAGCCCATTTTCTTGACATGTTCAGTTAAATTTAGGTAAGGATGAAAAAACGAACATTATTGCATATCTCAAAACACCTGAAAAAATTGTGACATCTATTCACACTTCCTATTTAAAAACTCACTCAACACGATTGTTTTCGCGAGAAGTTATTTGTTTTAGGTTTAGGAGGAGGTGGAAGAATTCTTGCAAATATTTAGAAAAATATAAAATATTACCCAATTTACACCAAATTAAAGCTAAAATAGAATATTCCATGCACAACCCAAAATAATCTCCTGTCTTCGAAACAAAATCGCGTTGGAGGAAGCGCAGAGGGAAAAATAAAATTTTCATAAGAGTTACGGTAAGAAAAATGAGATTACAGCCAATGGAAATTAAGACTTAAATGCTAGCAAAATATAGGAAAAACCATGCAATTTCTAAAAAGTTTAACAGTATCGCATAAAGTCACGGCGACTGCTGATTGAATGAAGCCACAAGATAAAGCGAAGCAGAAAAGCAAAAGATTGCCGAACAGGATTTGGAGTCAAAGACAATGGTGGGAATATGTCCATGGTAAATCCTTTCGTTAATTGTAAGAATAGAGCAGGAAAAGCAAATGTGAGAAAGAAGCAAACATTTTGCTGAACAGAACCCATCAAAACTATACATATGTATTTACCTTTCATGCAACACAAATGCGGATAAAAGATAAAAATGCCAACAACATAAAACAAATGCAATGTAAATAAGCAAAAAAAAAATTAAAAATTCATATTCAGCTGTTTTTCCGTCGTGGCAAAATGTAATACTATTGCCACAAGTAGCAAACAAAAACAAAATATAAATATAATACATAGCTGGCCGACATGCCGTACAAGTGAATCGTTGTTGTTGTACGAGTTAGTCCGCCTTGCAACCACAAAAAGAATTCAAAGTTACTCTTGCCATGGTGGTGGTACAATATTTGTTTGCTTACCTATTTTTTTTTTTCTTTCTTTTTTTTTAACATTATACTCTTTGCGGGCTGTGTGCTTTTTTGTTCGTTCGCAGCCGGTGCCTCTAAAACGCCACACACAATTGTTGGGTTTAAAACAAGACAACAGCCGCAGCAATGCCAAGAAACAAAAAAAAACGAAAATAATAACTGTAAAAACAAAAATAGCAGGAAAAACCTTTATTTTACGATTTTACAAGTTTGTGCAATAGGACGACAATGCAGCAGTCAAAATTGGGGGCTATGACAATAAAGGGGGAGTACAGCCTAATGCGAATACTATGTATGTAATGTGTCAGATAGCACCGCAGTGGGGTAGGCCAAAGTAAGAGACAACCAACGTTGTGCATGATGCGCCTTGCTGCATTGCAAATGACTGCAGCGGCTTCTTGACAATGTTCTTGCTTTTCCATGTTTACTTTTACTTCCTTCCTTGGGCGAGATACATGTATGTATATATTTTTTTTGTTTTGTTGCATTGCACATTTTTCTGGGTCACAGCAGAATCTACATTGTATGTATTTCGTTGTTGTTGTTGTATTGCCGGTTGGTTTTCATGTGGCTCCCATACATACAAATCAAAACATTGTAATGGAAGTGTGAGCAGCCGTTTTGTTGTTGATCGCATGCATTTTAGACATGTAATTGTTGCGCCTTTAAAACGCAAAGCAAACAAAAAAGTAAATATAAAAACACAAATTAAGTAACACAATAGTATAATAATATATGAAATTAAATTAAAAAGGCGTTCGTTGTCAAAATGGGCTAATTAAATATGTCTAATATCAAAACAGACTTTTAATGGGACCAATAAAATAGTACACAAAGAAAAACATTTTATTCAGCACAAATTTGTTTTGTTAAAATTTCCAAATCTCACCATTTCTCATTGGCCTATTTTTGTTTGAAAATGTTACTGAACGCGTCATTTCGGTCAACGGTGAGCACTACATAAGCCTCAAAAAACAATTTTTTATGGCCGAAAGTTGAAGACATGGACTTGTAAATATACATTTGTAATATATGTATATATAATTGGCACGTACACCCTTTCTGCGTGTTTGGCCGAGCTCCTCTTTCTATTTGTGGCGTGCATCTTGATGTTGTTCCACAAATGGAGGAACGAACCTACAGTTTTAAGCCGGTTCCGAACGGCAGATATTTTTTATGAGGAGCTTTTTCATGGCAGAAATACACTCGTCGGTTGGCCATTGCCGGTCAAGAGGCGACCACTCTTAGAAAAAACTTTTTCTTCATTTTGGTGTTTCACCGAGATTCGAACCTACGTTCTCACTGAATTCCGAATGGTAGTCACGCAGCTACGGCGGTGTTAAATCGATAAAACTCTGGAAAAAATGTTTTCCATAATTTTTTAAACCTTTAAAAAGGAACCGCTATTTGGATCACCCTGTGCATATCTATGCATATATATTATGAATTATCTTCGGTTCGAAGGCAGCATAAAAACGTAGGGTCCTCTACTTCTAGGCACCATCAAGGCACACAACAGAAATTGTAAAAAAAAGCATTTCTTTGGCCAAACAAATGGTAAAACCTTTGATGCTTCATATTAACAGTCAACATCGAACCCGGGTCTAATCGATGCGCACTTACTCATAAACACACTCAGCTATAGCGGCACTTTTTAGCGATAACCTTTGGAAAAAAGAAAAAAAAAACACAATTGTGCTTCGTCAAGCCACACGTTCATTTCGTTTCATTCTGCATCTTATCGCCAGCTGTCAGCGCTTTGAATTGGCAGCAGTTCTAAACGCCTTGCTGGCATTTGCAAGCAATTTTAAAATGTGTTCTTTTTGCCAACTGCTTGTTTTTCCTCTAATTTTTGTTTTCTGCAAACAATAACAAGTAGAAAACTAAAATTAGATTACCACAAACGCAAGCAACATCAACAAAGCTTTCGCAGCGGCTACTCTACTCGGATTTACTTAATGAGCATTCAACAACATTCCTGCAGAAATCTAATAAAATTGTTTTTGACTTAACAGTCATGAACACCAGCTAGCCCTCACGCGCCAAATTTACCCACGAAACTCAAGTACTCAAGTGTGTAGTTCTTCTCACAGGTACAAGTACATGTATGTACATATGTATGTTGTTTTCTTCAAGTTTTGTTATTTTTGCATTTGTTTGTGCTTCTTTCGTCGCCTTTGCATTCTTCAATTCAATTCTGTTCTGCTATTTTTAAAACATTGATTATTTCTATTTCTGTCTTACTAACGTACGAGTCTTCTTCATTTCGCGTTTACATACATACATACATATATACACGCGTGCATATGTACTACAAATATATATATTTTTTTATTATATTACATGAATTATTTCTTATTACATGAATAAGAAATTGCATGTAATTAATTTAACTTGAAATTATCGAATTCTCCTTTTCTGTCAGAAGACACTGCCAGCGAAAAAAGTGGGCTATGTTAACTTTGCAGAACGTCCACGTTTTATTTTGCAGGTTCCGCTGTGCATTATCACTCTTCACTTTACCATAAAAAAGCGAAATTATTTCTTTGATTTTAGATTTTGCATTTTTTTTTAACTCAATAGAAAGTAGTTATAACAGCAAAGCTAACAGCAACATACAACATTACTGCATTAAACTTAATTAAGAAAAAAGGAAAAGAGGTGTTAAATTCGGTCCAAACTGAGTTTTACGAACTGCGAACATTCTAGTGCTCATTGTTAATTTGGAAAATGATATAAAGCAAATTTTTCTTTATACATATAAAAAATTTTATTTTTTTATTTTTGTTTTCAGAAGTTAAAATGTTAAGTTGAAATTACAACTTTCAGAAATTTGCAATTTTATAGATTTCCGATGCTTAGCAATCACACTTTGGTTTATTAATCGGCACCAGTCGACAGCAAAGTAAATGAACAACGTTTCCACGACAGTCGGTTCTACGTTACCGAAACAAAAAATCAAAATACTAGAAAGTCCACTCGAATAAATTGGAAATGTTCGATATGCTCGTAATTTTTCGAATAATGAGCATCGAAAATGTGTGAACAACATCGAGAGCTAAAATCAATCTACTACTATGTACAATGGAAATCTAAATAACTTCGATAAAAAACTTCTCTTAATGCCGGAAAAAGGTACTACACTACAACTGATCGAAATAAACCGACTACAGCTGCATCGAATTCCAATTATTTTTACATAAGTGCAAGATTGTATTTAAAGAGAAAACTGTCAATCAATAAGGGTATTAATAATGAAACCCTTAATATTAATAAAACGAATAATACATGGATATGTATGAACGTCGCTACGCATATTACAAAAATGCAACAAATGAGCGGCACTTGAAACATTGAAGTTGAAAACCTATACCGAATGAGCATAAAACCACGACTTCGAATAACTGAAAGCCTAAACATCTCCAAAAGGGCTTTCAAACCCATAAATCAAATACAACAGTCAATATAAAAAAAAGATACATTTGTATGTGTGTGTGTGTGTGCATTCGAAAATAGAAATAAAGCCGGCATGACAAAATAAAAAAGGAAGTTCTTGGGAAAATAAACAAATGGCTCAATCACAATATATGTCACTTATACGTATGTATATGTATGTGTGTATACCCCTTTGTAGCTGCAACATTCTGGGCTTGTTCGAGGCACGTTGTAATAGCGGCAGTATTGCAGCACTTATAAACGCTTGCAACCCTTTTGCAAATGTTAAGCTGATAGATGAAAATTTAGCTTATTTTATTAGGTGAAGATGAATATAGTACATAAATAAAAACGTTACTCGTTCCCAAGACAGTCGGTTCTATAAGTACGTAACCAGAACGACCTGGATTTATAGCCGGCCAAGGACTCTCATTACAGCAGCATTCGCCGTTCATGTATGGTGTTTTCTACAAATATTTTCCTTACTAATTTCGATATTGACCACGAAACAGAAGAATTAAAGATGTAAGATGTCTAATTTCCACATTGTGTCAATCATCTTGAGCTACGTAATAAATCCGTGATGTGCTCTTGGAAAAGCAACTTTTTATTTCAGGGCAAATTCCAAGAAAAAAGTACTCAAAAACATAGAAATAAAAACTTGTGCTAAAAAAGTTAGCAAGCAATACTGTTGAGCCACAAAACGTTAAAGGGCGTTAAGTTTGTTCATGTCCCAAAAGACAAAATGAAAAGAAAATATTTGGTAAAATCGTGCGATACTTCATTGAAACCAAGCGAAAAAGTTTGCGTATATCACTTTTCGGCAACGGATTGGACCTGATGAATGACTTGTTGAACTCAAATACTTCAAAAGTTCGAAGACCCAATTTACTGTGCCGATTTAAAAGACTTTAAACGCAATAATACCGAATTTTTTACAGATATGCTTGAGCCAAAGTAGCACGAATTTCGTATCGAAAGTGATACTTTAAAAAATCGTGCAACAGTTTTTCAATTTAAATCATTTTTTCACATGCATACCAGCTGTCCTTTTCTCCTTTAACATTTTGTGACATAACACAGCTGTTCGAGAGTGCTTGCTTGCATACAAAGAGTAAATTTAGGTTGCATTACTGTCATCTATTAAATAATAAAATTAAAGTTGTAATAGACGTTTTACATTTGATTTTGTGTAAGTAAACAAAGAAACAATTTAAACAAACATAATTATATAAATATATGTAACATAGGTATGTGTGCAGAAAATATTTTTACTCATATGTAACAGAAAAAAGTGAATGAATTTGAAAGAGCAATAACAACAGAAAAAAGGAACAGAAAAGTGAACAGAACAATGAGAAAGAACCCCACGACTCATTATCACCATAATGAAAAGTGTGCCACGCGACCGGCTATCTAGCTGGTTTTTCCCTGCCTTCAATTCTAGCTGGCTGATGCGGGCATGCAGACAGACAGAGCAACAGCACAAAAGCACCAAGCCGCATTTTTTTAGACGCTAGCCCAAGCCTGTATTTGCAGCCAATAATATGAACATTTCCATATTCTTTACATACATACATATATAAGAATATATACTCGTACATATGTAAATATATTGATATCGGAACAGTTCCTAAGGAGTAACATTTCACGTGGCAACGTTCCCGTTAAGTGTATGGAGTGCGCAATTGATCAATTCATAATTTGCTTGCTTACTACCTTCATCTGGCTACAAGCCCATCATGACATCGCCTCCGTAATCCCAAATCCGGTTTATAAGCCTTCGAAAGAGCTAAGTGTTTATGTTTTTTTACGCTTTGTTAGTTTATTGACCTTCTAAATGGTATCAACGACAGCTGTAGCCGGCGACAAATTCGCGCTGTTACCATTGCATCGCACATTCATACCAGCACTTGTTTTTGTTAACTCGTTTAACTATGTACGTATGTACATATCTGTGTATACACTTATAATGCATGACCTTGTCGACGCTAAAACAATAAATACGATTACGTACGTAGGTACATACATACATACATACATGTATAGAACATAAATATAAAGTTCAAACGACTGCTAATTTAACGTTGCATTCGTCGATTGTCTAATTTAGCAATGAACCACTTTCATTTCTTTTGTATCTATGTGCACACATACATACATATGTACACATGTATAGTATAGATATACCTTCTCTTCAGTACATGAAAAATAAAATTATAGAAAAAGTTGTTTCTAATAACGGTCACTCCTCGCCAACCAATGACAGAACTCCGAGCGGAACTATGTCCTTGAACCAGGGACTAACCGAAAGGTAGTTTGAAAATGGTTTTAAATTCATAAAAATCTAAATGTTGTTGCTAACCCCTTGGATACGAATTCATATAATGTTTTTATATTTTTTTTATATCATAATTTTTTATATTTTTTGGTTATATAATAATGTCTCTATTTTTGTTTTTATAATAATTTTTTAATATACTTTTTTTATAATAATTATTTTATTTTTATATAATCATTTTATTTTTATTTTTTTATTTAACAATTTATTTTTTATTTTTTTATTTAATATTATTGTCATATTAACATTAAGATGGCTTGAGGTAATTAGATTCTTATTCTTTTTTTTGTTTCCGCGATAACCGCTTAAGCGATTTTGGGTAATTAGAACTGCAAAACAAAAATAAATTAATTGAAACTAAACACATCATCCGCTCCCTGGGCAAACAAGTGCATGCCGTGTCGCAAACGTCAAATGTACCCAAGAGGTTAAAAGACGTCACTACGTCACTGTTAGCTTCCTCCCAAAACCACTCCGAAACACTTCACTTCGTTGACAACTTTACTCAAAATTCAGAAACTGTCGCAAAACTTCTCGCCCACATGGTTATAAGGACACAGGATATAAAAAACAATCGAGTAGAGTGAGATATTACAACAATGCAAAATAAAAAAATAAAAAATTAAAATATTTTAAGTGAACAAAATAAAAATGTCCAAGTTGTTAAGCAACTCATGTTTCTTTGTAATACAATATTTAAATAAAACTTCCCGCTCACTATCGTAATTGTTACACAAGCCTACTTAATTGTTATTTCTTATAAAGAAATGCATACCAACTGGCATGAAGAAAATTTCAATAAGAGCTCAGCTGACTGACAAGAATTTGAATTTTCTTTAAGCCACTATTATTACCCCAACTTCATTCACCATTTTAAACTAAACAATAGAAGAAGTAGCTGATAAAACGCAAGTTCCAATAAAACATTCACGCACAGAGTACAGAGTCGCTTTTATCAACATAAACCGGCGAATGGGCGAATGGCCGCCAAATCAGTTCATCTGTATGTGCGCGTGGTGGCCAAACAATACCAGCAACCGAAACAACAAGTGGAGCAAGCACTCATCGACGTCATATAAACAAGCCAGCCAGCCAACCAGACATCTAGTCAATACAAGCTGTTACCCACCTCCACCTCCTGTCAATGCTATATTTTTACCTTCTTTGTATCCCTTTAAGTCGTGGCTGAAATTGAACTGATGCTTGCGATATCGGTATGGCTTGGTATGGTTTGGTCTGGTTACTGCTGACACACTCAACTTAACTTCAACCTTAAAGATTTTATTTCACATTTTGTGTTGTGCTCCCTTGATACGATGGTTTTGTTGTTGTTGCTGGGTAAAAGATGCCGCCGCGCTGGTTGATGCTTTTTTATATTTCATTCATGAAAACGACAAACATTTATTGACACACTTTCGTGCATATGTATGTACAGATATATTTACGGTGGCAAAGAGCTGTGCATACCGAGGACGATCCAACAACAAAACCAACGGCACATTTAATAGTACACATGTACCGACATACATAATACATACAAATGCAGACAAGATTGTATTATATCAGACAGTCTGTATGTCGATTTATATGGCATATAGCGGCATGTAAGGTGACGGCGACCAAACTGAGCAACATGGCACGCGTTTGTGCATACGCGTCTGTGGGTAATTGTATTTGAACGATTATGTCCGTCCCTACTATTACCCACGTAATACAAATTTTCATACCATGCTATGTGGTGTATGTGTGTATGTAAATATGTGCTTATATGAATTGGTTGGTTGGTTTAGTTCCTTTTGATTTCTGTACGTATTATAAATGTTTTTTTTTTTTTGCTTTTTTATGTTTTTATTGTGATTATTTTTTATACCTGTTGTTGTTGCGACTGCCGTGCTGCCGTGCTGCCCTTGCTGATGATTTAAGGCGGCAAATTTTACTCAACGACTAACTAAATGAATAAATGAATGAATGTAGCACGAGGGTATGAACTCAACGAATGTATGTACATACATACATAAGTATGTATAATTGTATATTTGAATTTGTCTCTTTGGCATGAGTAAGCGCATGGGATACCCCAACTAGAAAAACAACGGCCGGCTGGCTAGTTGTTTGTTTATATGTGGAAAAATTCTAAATTTGCCGGTTGCGACTTTCCTGCATTGATAAGCCAGATATTGTTTTCTTTTGGTATTTGACATTGTTTTGCTTTTGTGGGAGTAATGTAGATTAGGTTTTGTTGTTGTTTCTTTATTTTAAATTGCACATCGCTTACATTTGTTTTTATCTAAATTTCTCTTATGATCAAATTAAATTACTTTTGGCCTTTGGAATATACGCAGATACATATTTGAAGGAAAAATAGAAGTATAAAATACATAAGATCTCGAAAAAAATAGTGTTGAATAAATTTTTCATTGCTTAAATATTGTTATACGGCTACAAGGTTCATGATCCCCGTCTTCCCAATAAAGATTTTGCTATCCTTGCTAGTCTAATATTTTCCATATTTTACGACATATAAAATGAACAAAAATTATTTTAGCTTTCGGACTCTCCAATTTTAACTTTATGTAGTTAATATATAATAGGTATCTTCTTTGCGCCAAGCATTAGCAAGTAGCGAATAGATGAAGTAACTGGTGTAAATAAACATATCTTGGCAGCGCTAGAAGAGAGCTGCTTTAATTACATTTGTCTGTAAAATAGTGAGTTATACCACTTTTATTAGGCCTAACCATATTCGCTAGAGGCGAATCTTGCTCCATAACTTTATTGTTGCTTTCACATGCAAATTTTTTCATTAAGTTAGGCGAAGAGAAGAGGTCTAATATGAGAAATTTCAGAAAAGGGTTATGTACACAAAAAATAAAAAGTCTACTTAGAAAATCCCTCGTATGTATGCCCAAGAAGTTCTTCCATCGATTGGAATCAGTAAACTTTGTCTATATACATAGATATTTATTTGCTCATGGTTGGCACTTTTCATTGAATTGAAAAATTAACACATCAAAGGAACAAATGTGGATCAACACTACATTTATGAAGAGCAATTGGGTTTATTTAGAGATTTGGTGTTACCTAGTTATATAAATACTGTATTTATTTCTACTTACCGGTGGTGGCGTTCGGTAGGCCTGCGACGGTCCCAATTGTGGACTGTATGGACGTGGTGGTGGTGCCCATCCTTGTTGCGCTCCATATGGTTGATGTGGAGGCGGTGGTGGTCCGTGTGGACCCTGAGGTCCGCCCTGTTGTTGCTGTTGTGCAACTTGTTGTTGCTGCTGCTGTTGCGGATCATAACTATTCGCGTAACGATGTTGTGGTGGAGGCGGTGGATGCGACGACTGTAGCAACGAATTCAGTGTGGGCGTAGGACCTTGTGGTGGCTGGCCTGGAATATATCGCTGTTGCGGTGGCCGACTGGGCGAAGCAATGCCGCCACCAGGTCCTGTCGGCGGACCTGGCTGCTGTTGTGGTTTACCACCAGGTGGTGGTTGTTGCATTGGAGAATGTCCATAGCGATAAGGATCTATATTTGGATCTGGATGATGATAACGTCCATAAACGGGATGATGTCCACCCGGAGGTGGAGGTGGAGGTCCTCCCAATGGGCTTTGTCCATATTCATCTTTCTGAGAATGTTCACCGGGATTTTGGGGGACGCCAGGGCCACCAGGGCCACCCTGCTGATGCGGCAGATGTTGTTGTGGATGCGGTTGTTGATGTAGATGATAGTGCGATATTGCCGCTGCTGGATCACTTCCTGGCGGTCCATATGCATGTGGAACTGTTTGTTGCTGTTGATCACTGCCATTATTTGGTGCGGGGGGACCACCAGTGGGCGGTCCACCGCCTATCGCTGAGTTGGGTGGGGCTGGACCACCCGGAACACTGGCACCAGGACCACCGTTACCGCCGCTGCTTTGTCCGCCAGATCCAACAGGCCCACCAGATCCACTCGGCGGCCCAGCACCTCCACCTCCAGCTGCACCACCCTGCCCAGAGGGTGATTTTATTTTCTCATTCATTACTTCTTTGACTCAATCCAAGAGGAATATTTTGTTTGCAGTTGCTGTTGTAAGAGGCTTGTAGTTTCCTTCAACGGCCGCTGCAACTGCGCTGCAGAATTATCTAAAATAGTATTATAATAAATTTAAAAATATTAAAAATGAAAAGATGCATAAAAAATGGTTTGAAAAATATACGTATGTATGTATACGCCTTAAAACTTGAAGCCTCATTAAAGCGGAAAGGTGGCTTAAATATTGCCTGTACTCTTTGTATAAATATTTATATTTAGGAGCTATATATATTTTAAGTTTTAATGTAATTTCTATGAACAGACAGATTTAGATTAAATAATGGTATTTCATTCCTATTAAAAACTACTACAGATAGAAAGATACATTTTGGAGGGAAAATGTTCATAAAGCTCGTATAGGTTAACTACATTTTATTATTATTGATGTATTCCTTGGAACAATTCGGAGCCATACATGCAAAATCACAATTTGTAGTTCAAAATGGGATGTGCCGCTTTTAGTTGCAGCATAGGCCAGAAAGAACTGCAGTTTAGCTGGTCATAAAAAAAAATTGTTTAAAGATGTGGAAATTTTTAAGTAAGGAAATGGCCGTATTTAGTTTACAGCATTTCTTAATACAGCTATTGCAAGATTGTTTCGGCCGCCGTAGCCGAATGGGTTGGTGCGTGATTACCATTCGGAATTCACAGAGAGGTCGTTGGTTCGAATCTCGGTGAAAGCAAAAATTAATAAAAACATTTTTCTAATAGCGGTCGCCCTTCGGCAGGGAATGGCAAACCTCCGAGTGTATTTCTGCCATGAAAAAGCTGGAACAACATCAAGACGCACACCACAAATAGGAGGAGGAGCTCGGCCAAACACTTAACAGAAGTGTACGCGCCAATTATTATTTTTTTTTTTTTAAGATTGTTTCCAACATTTCATTTTAAAATATTGTACCTCAAAACATAGCTTTATGCCGGTAATAATGGAGGTAAATGATTAAAATTATGTTAAAAATCCTGTCAGGACACACCATTTCTTCTATAAATAAACGAGAAAAAGCTATTGATCTACACTACTTACACAGTCGACAATAACACAAAATAAAAGGTTGATATTTCAAACTTCGGTAAATAAAGAAGTGACCAAATTCGAGTGAAACTATACCTTCTATCTTGTTATTGTGGTAACAGTTTAATAAAACTATACTCATAGAGGTTTCAATTGACGAATCCTCACTGTTTATAGTCACCACATCCATGCAGGCATTTACTAAAAACATTTAGGGACTAAGACATATTTCTAATGTCCGAGCGATATGTTGGTCGAGCTATATGTCGATTACATTACGCTGTTAAAAAAAATTGTTAATAAAAGCGATAAATCACACGGTTTCAAGGCTCCGGGAGGAAGCTGGACACTGTTCATGTAATCATTTTTCATCAAATGAAGTGAAATTAAAAACTGGTAGGGTGAAAAATCAGATACTCATATAGGGCTGGTTGTCTCACGCTAACGTTTTTCAACAATAAAAACGAGCTCTATCTGAATTTCTATTGAATAAACCAGTTTAGATTTATTGAATCTTAATCTACAGATTTATTGTAGGTTTTTCCGTCCGGGAAAAATAAGAAAAAAGTACAGATTTATTGAGAACTTTCCTTACTTTAGTCATTTTACTCACATTAATCAATTAGATTTTAATCTTGATTTTCAGTGATAATAAAACGCAAATACTGCTGAAAATCATTTTCATTAAAAATTTCTTGCGTTGCTATTCTAGTCGTTTTGACTTGCTTAGTTGTTCGGCTATGAATGTGTATACATTCGTCTATTTTCTGTGTATGTATGTATTAATTCCGAAATGATTTTTAATTGCCAACACCCCAAGTGCAAATGTAAATATGTTTATTTTTTCTATGGCGCTTTTAGTGCAGTTTTATATATATGTACATATATATATACTTTTTCCAAATGTATTTACATGGTGTGGAAAGTAGAAGCAAATCGTTGTTATAGTGCAAAACAGTCAATAAAATAAGAAACGTCGGAATCAGCAGCCATTGACGATATCAGCGACACGACACAGTGGCAATTTATAACAACAACAGCAAATATCCAACATTCATGCAACAACAGCAATAAAATTATACACCATAAAATAGTAGTAGAAATTAAGTCAGAAAAACCATACTAATGGAACGAATGTGAAGCGACACATTACGGCACGTCTCAGCGTTACACACCACCCGACCACGACAGTACTCTTCCACTCTTCTACTCTACTCCGCTCCGCAACCCGTGACAAGTTCTTTTACCCTACTATTTCTTCCCACTTTCGTAGTTGAAACTCTCGGCCGTCAAACAGGCAGGCAAGCAAACAGCGACAAGACAACGGCTGCGGCAAACGCGCTCTCACAAAATATCTGTGTGTTCGAATTGCTGTTGTTGTGTTATGTTATCGTGCTGTCACACTCGATGTCTCTTGCTAGCATATTCACAATATATGTACATACAGACATATTGCTGTACCCGTCACACTTATGTTTGCATGGCAGATACTTGTGCGAGATTTTGTGCAACGCGAAAAGAGGATTTTAATGATTTTTTTCCTAAGTCGTATTTTATGTTTCATATTACACAGCACAGAGAAAATATTTTTAGATTCCACTTTCACACAACGCAAGCTTATATATTTAATTACAGTTCTTGTAAATTTTATTAATTAATTCACACAAATTCCAAGTAAATAACACTAATTCCTAATGTATCCACACCACGCAATCGAGGCGAGTCGAAAGTACGTACGTACGTTCGTATGGTTCCCGGACTTTTTACTTTGGATAGCTGAAATCAACATATTTGCAGCAGTCGGTTCGTATTGTACGTCGTAATATCGTAATACTTAACAGCTCGTTGTTGCCGCACGCGCTCAGTGTTGCATTTTAATGGCAACACATGTGAACAATGAAAATATTTTTTAAAACTTAATTTGGCAACATATTACCATCGAAAGTATTCAGAAATAAAATCGCCCTTTTTTAAGAAAATATAATCAACTTAAATTACGTCTAAAACCGCGGAAATTTTTTTTAAATATAAACCTCATTATTCAAATAAAATGCATTAATTGTACAAAACAAAACAGTTCGCTCTGTCAACCGGGGTATAAGGAATCTGATTATTACGCGCAAAGCAATAAATTCGACCCCGATTGCATAAATAATAATAATTTCTCAAATGTATCCAGAAGGTATGAATTTAACTGTCACTTTGCAGGAGCTTCTAATTCGCGCTAATGAATTCGTGTGGTAGAAATGTTTTTTATGTGGTGTGCACTGGATATTATAGTTTTATGCCGTCCCCAAAGGTCTTTTAATGACAGAAATACACTCGGAAGTTTGAAAGTGCCCATGAAGGAGTGGCCGCTTTTAGAAAAAAAAATTTTCTATCGTTTGGTGTTTCCTGAACCTGAGCCTTATAGAACGGTATTCATGCGCGCCCCTCATTTGGCTATGACGGCCGCCTATTATTCTTATATGGCTTGAACATAAAAAGAACTACGAAGAGTTAGATGTTATATGATGAATAGGGACGGTTTCACAATTTTATCAATAACATTTTTTTGGTACTTATCTCTGAAAGAATAAATTATGATGAGGGGATCGCTATCTACAACACTTCTCTAAATGTTAGGAATATACTCTATATAACTAATTCGCTGACAGGCCCATCGCTTTACTAGACTTTCAGATAAACATAACATATTAATAAAGTCGGTTAATTCAATTGGTAAGTTAAAACTTGTTTTATGCCTCTTCTGTTTAACTAAATTATCTTTGAGTGTTCTGTATGAACAATTCCTATATAAAATCATTTTAAAGCATTGAAATTAAAATTTTAGAAGAAACGTACCAAAATTTCATAAACTATACTTACGCATTTAAATCATCACTGCAACGGCGCGCACATACAAATACACATGCCGAGGTAATGAGGTAGACAGCACTGTCAAAGCTGCTTTAACCAAGTAAAATATTCGAACGTGTACAGAGTTCGCTATGCAATGTCGCTCTACGTTGTTTGTGCTGAAAAAGACTTGTAACAAAAACTGTCCGAATAATCACCAACAATCTGTATACGGCTTTTCCTTTCTTCTTTGCCACCTATCCGCTCGTTTGTGTGCTCGATACACTCACGACTTTTCACCAGCAATTCTCACCAATTCACTACATAAACATTTCGAATAAGACAACGGCTTTGCTTTGCATTACTTTTCACGATCTGCCTTTTCCTATTATTTGTCGTCGTTTATGACTTTAATATGCTGCTACTGTTCTGCTATATTGTGCTTTGTTTTGTTTTTCGTTGTTCCCTACCCGCTTTCTATGTATCCCACTCGCATGCGGCTTTTTTTACCATTACACTCCAATAGGTGTGAGAGAGACATAAATATGTACACAGTGACGATGGCAACAACAATTACTATGCAGCAACGATGGCCACCGCCGACGACAATCTTCACTTCTGCTGAACGATGGTACTACGAACGTTGTACTAAAAAAGAAAACAAAACGAGTTTCTGCTTTTGCTTATTCTTTGCATTTGATTTCTTATTTCTTGGTTGTATTTTTACGTCTGCTCCTTTTCCACTTTTTTCAATTCCTTTAACTATTCATTCGTCGATGACTTTTATTAGTGTGCAATGTCGACACCAAATTCTTTATATTCTCTCCTTAATTTTGCAATTAATTTGGGAAAGAGGGTAGTGACGACCCCGCTTCCCAGTTTTATGCCTCAGGCGATATCAAAATTGTGGCGAGGACTCCACCCGGAGGCTGTTCGGCTATTTCTGCTTGCGCAGACGATTCATTCAGATCATCCAGCAAATGTATGCAATTTTCTATGCCAAGCGAACCTTGTTTCTTGCCGTACCTGTTTTTATTTGCACCTTTAGACTATGGAAGTATGAATTGATCAATACTATTGCAAAACAATTCATTCCCATTTGTGGTTATCACTTTCACATAAACAGTTTCACAGTTTTTCAATCAACTCATATACACACCTTTATTACGCCAACTTACACCTATCCCAGTCGATTCTAAAAGTTTATCAATTATCTGCATTTATACCGCCACTCGATTATTATACATTTTCAAAGTTTTTCACGGGGAAAGTTGGCAATTTTCGATTTTCTTTTTTCCTTTATGTGCGTTAAATACACGAGACCGAAGAAACGCTCCGCTTCGCTTTCGGGGCACGAACAAATTTTTATGTAGTCGTCTGAAAATTTTTCACTTTCTGCTAGTCCGTTTTTTCAAACGCACTTTTCACTCAAATTCACATCGTTTTATACAAATTTATACACTTTTCTTATTGCTGCACCTTTAATTAACGTTTTTAACACCTTCTTTTGTTTTAAATTAGTGTATTTTATTTAAATTTTCAGTCAAATGCATTACGCCGAAATACACGGATATATCAAAATGGCGCACGCGAATGGAAGTGTTTGTACAGCATTGCCAGCAAAGAATACCACCAAACGAATGTGGACTTCATCCAATTATATCCACAATCCAATGGAATCGACATGCCAACCGCGAAGGTTTAACGCTTCCTAATACCGTTGTATATAACTTATTATTTTACAATTACTCAACTTTTTCCAATAATAGAAATTATTCGCATGGGAGTTATTATCAAAAGGCATGCAATTAATGAATTAATGTTGCAAAATATTATATACAAAAAATTCATCCAATCTATATTATCTATTTCGGCACCGTTTATCGACATGGCAACACTAAACTTGTTAAATTCGTACAGAATTCCTGTTTGGCAAATGTCAAATTGTTGATTTTATGAAAGCCTAGTCATAAGTCGCAATTGCAGAAATAAGCAAATAACGCGAAGGGGAAATAGAATTTTAAAATCTAATTTTGGTTAAATAAATTGGTAAAACATTTCAACACACACAAGCATCATGTATCAAGAATACTTGAATCAGATGCAATCATCGATAGCACCACTTTCGTCAGACGAACTCAAGGATTTGCTCAACGATGACGAAAAACTGGAGGAAAAAGTGAGCGAAGTTTTAGAAAACCTTAAATCTCAAAAAGACAACCTACTCCTCGAAAATCGCTCGAAGGCCGAGAGTAATATTGAAAAAGAACCAACAATCATAGAAATGCGTGGCAAAGTTAATGAACTGCTCGAGGAGGCCAAACAGTGTTGTCAGGCCGTGCAGGATAAATTAGCAGAAGTGAAAGAGAAGTCGGGCAATGTGAATCAAGAGACAGCATTGGCATTAATACAAACAGCTGCTGCAGAAAGCGAGGAAGCAACTGATGCCTTAATAAAGCAATTCACAGACAATGAAATTGGAGTGGAAGCATTCCTAGACGAATTTCTAGCAACACGCAAAACAATGCACCTACGCAAGCTTAAAGCGGAGAAAATGCAAGAGCTTATGCGGAGACAAACACCAGCTGCGCAACGTGGTAGCATGGGTGGCGCAATGCCTGCCTATGGCAATTTATTACCAAACAGTGGCTTTTATCCAACTCCAGGTGGAGCTGGTGTGCCATACCCATTGGGGCCCATGATGCCAATGCCACCACCACGCCCATATTAGCTGCAAAACGCCAGTTAGCATATACTGCCTTTGAACAATACAGCTGGTGGGCATTGATCAATTTTTTAAACAATGGACAGGACAAAAATTATAGTAGATGTTCATATAACAGCGATATATTTTAAACATAAAAATAAATACCCTTATTTATAAAGTATTCTAGTATTGTTGAAATGTTACGAAGTGATAAAGAGTACGATTTTCACAAGTACATTCGTTTGTAGATAATTTCCTGCTTTGGGATTAATAAAAAAAAAAAAAACATTATTTACAACTATTTGTGGCTTGAACCTCTATTAATAGAAATGTCGGTTGCTTTCGTTTGCTTACTTTAAAACCATAGTAATTGTGCTTTAATACAAATTAAAAAGGTCAGTGCATCAAACTGCAATTATTTAAAAACATTGTGCAGTTGTGAGAAAACATCACAACCCAAAATAGAATCTTTATTTTGTTCTAAAAAGTTTCAAATAAACAAGCCGCAAATTGGCGGAAAATTCTTTCTGTAAATGCTAAATAAGTTGGCATATAAAAGTTGTAGTATATTAACGGTCCTGCGATTCCGCGCTAAAACCAAATAAAAAACTTTAAGTTGAACTAGAAAAAACAATAACTTAATAGTAATCAATTCCAGCTGCGCAAACTTTTCACTATCGAAATCGTGAATCATAAACTACCTCCTGTAGTGTTAATTGCAAAATTGAAGATTTTATTTTATTATTATCTTTTTTTTTCTTTTTTTTTGTATATAATCGCTTTAAGTTTGGGTTTGTTAGTATTATTAATTGCAAATTTTATAAAATTAGACCCATTTTGTTGCTTAATTTCGATCTCCGACTCATTCAATACTTCTAGCTTAGCTAATCAAAACGAAATTGCATTACAGCCAGATTTTGGCTAAACGTACAATTTTCAATTTCTACATTATAGTTATTTGTAAATTAAATGCTACATCTTACTGCAGCGAATGCGGTAAAGTCATCATGACATGGGCGTAAAGTCATCATGACGAACCGAATTCATTCATCCATTTTTCGTATTTTTCCAGATCCGCTTTCGATACACTTTTATTGCAGCGGCTAATGGCTTCGGTGAAATCCTGATTCGAAACGGGAAGATCAACTTCTTCTGTAGCCAATTGCCGTATCTGCTCCGGCGTGAGACCAGCAATCTTTCGACGCATCGACATCATGCTAGCATCCCTACGAAAAGAAAGTCAATACACCAAATTTCTCAAGCACTTATATTTAGTGTCTAACGCACCTGCAAACGTTGGTAATGTCAGCACCCGAATAACCCTCTAGCTTCTTCGCGATTTCAGACAAATTTACACTTTCGTCCACCTTCACTTCGCGGAGATTAATCTTCAACAATGCTTCGCGTCCCTCATCTGTTGGTAACGGTATGTAAATACGTTTCTCCAAACGGCGTCGTAACGCTTCATCTATGTCCCATGGGAAATTGGTGGCAGCTAATACCATGACCACCTTTGTGGCCTCTTCGCTACCCACTCCATCCATTTGCACCAACAGCTCTGATTTGACACGACGTGAAGCCTCATGTTCCGACTCGGAACCACGACGTGAACAAAGCGAATCAATTTCGTCTATGAAAATTGTGCTCGGCGCATAGAATCGCGCCATCTCAAACAATAAACGTACCATTTTCTCTGATTCACCACGATATTTAGAAGTCAACGTCGAAGACGATACATTGAAAAAAGTGGTGCCGCATTCTGTTGCCACAGCTTTAGCCAACATAGTTTTACCGGTGCCGGGGGGTCCAACCATGAGTACGCCCTTCCATGGACGTCGTATACCCTAAAAATTGTTAGTAAACATTAAAAAAAATATACATAAAATAAAAAAGTAGCCTAATTTTTTCCTCATTGGCAACAAAGCAGCTATGAGTCATACACAGTAAAAAAGTTGACCGAGATCGCGTATTATTGCTGAAATATTTTATCTCAACTTGTTATTCACAAAAATAGAATACATTATTCTAAATCAACGCTAATCTCAAAAACGAAATGAATTAAATTCGATAATATTGGTAAGCCCCAAAATCGCCGATTTTTAATTTTTACACTAATTCAACAATTTAGTTTGTTAGTAGAAACACTCGTAAATTTACGGTACACATTCATGACCCTAAAATAGTCCACTTAACCATTTTTTTCTCGAGCTTAAGCCTTTACCAAGCTTCCTACCCACCTTAAAATAGTCCGGCATTAGCATGGGTAGCACAACAGCTTCCTCCAGCAAACGTTTAGCGTCATGTAGATCGGCTATGTCGTTCCAGCGTACTTTTGGATTTCGCTGAAGTATATCACGCTCTTTAAAATAATAAGAATATATAAATTAATTGAGTAATAATTACTAAAGTGTTATATGTATTTTAAACTCACCTAATATATCCACAAGTTCTGCTTCCATGTGAGAGCTCGGCTGGAATTTCTTTTCCTCCTTCTCCTCGCTTTCCACCGCCTCTTCATCGCGATTTTCTTCGTCTTTTGAACCGCAGTTGTCGGGTACAGCCGACATGTTGCCACTACCACCATTGCTCGAGTGTGTCGTCTTTCTGCTCGATGTTGATGAAGTAGAACGCCCATTGTGCTGCGTTAAATTTCCGCCGCGTGCAGTGCTCCCACCACTTCCAGCTATAGTGCGTCTATTTGCGCCTGCAGCGCCGGCATTATTGCGCTGAGGTATTATGCTTTTTCCTACACCTCCTGTGAGTTTTTTATTAGGTATACTACTACGGCTTCGATTTGGGACCGCGGGTCTGTGGTAATTAAAAGATTTTAACTTTATCTTATTCATGATTATATTGGCATAATAGCATACTTTTCTGTGCGTGGTGGACCCCATACGTCAGGATCTTTAGGTGGTGGTGTCCAAATATCGGGATCAGGACGAAACCACGCTGCTGGATCTTTTGTCTCGTCTTCGCTGATTTGGGTTTTTAATTTGTGTGCAAACGGTGTATTCTGCAAATCGAGCGTCATTTCTGATAGTGTTCGTTGTATGGCTTTCATTTGGGAGTATTCTTTTTCAATTTGCTGTGCGATCTATGTTCAAGAGATAAAGTTAAAAAAATTAATTATTTATATATGTTTAATTGTCTCACCAATTTCCATTTGCTTTTACGCAGTGAATCAGTTGTTGATTTAACCATGCGATCTAACATACCGCCTAGTCCTTCATAGTATATGCATGCCGAGTCATAGTTGCCGGTATACGCCATGTCACGCGCCAGTTTTGCATTCTCACATATTTCTGCTATTGAAGTTTTGGCCATCACGGTCATTCCTACACAAGATTTCGTCTTTTGCTTGCCACCTCGTAATAGCTGTAATATGAATAGAAACACCGTCGTACGATGGCATGCATGCAAGTCAGACATACAGGGGAAAGGCCGCACAAAACATAGGGAGTGTTGGAATGACACAGCAATCGCAGCGGCAGTATCGTCAGCGTATTCAGTAAATCATATAACAGCAATGGCCCAGAAACAATAAAAGGTGAGCGTTGGGAAAGTACATAGAAGAACAAAGACTTGTTTAGCGAAAATGGAAAGTGAGACTGGCGAGTAATAGCTCTACAATGCCAATCAAGTTGACATATAGTAACAGCAGCAACGCTCCGAGATAATCATATTATAAAATTGGAAATTGTAATTTTATTACTACAATGCAGGTGGTTTTTCAGTGAAAGAAAACAAATGTTTATTGTCAACTAATTCACAGATGTTGTGTCCCCACCCTGCTTTTGCTACATTTATTTTATTTTGTCTAAAAATAATCACCAATATCGTATTTTATTTTTCGCATTCACTTTGCTGCCACTATTCGCTTTCGTCAGTCTCTGCCTTTTCCTAAACTATCTTTATACGGAAGTGGTCCCATTCTACTTACGGTTATTGACATTAGATCGCGCCTTTTTCATACACTTTCAACCTTAAAATGTTTATTACTAATCTAATTCTATGTTTTAAGACTTATTCTTAATTTTACTGCAATATTTTATTTTATTTTTCCCGTTAAATTAACGGGTGTAATATTTTCTCACCACTTGTTCTTTTCCTTTCTTTTTTGTGCTTTGCCTTTTCTTCTCAGCAAATGTCAACCGTGACTGCTTTCAGTGTTGCCTCAATTTTAAGCTTCCTAAGATTTTTGTTTTTGCCCATGGTTTTTGCTCTTGGTTTTTATTCTCTTGTGTAAATTAGTATTGTTATATATAGGGGATATATACAAAATAACCCCTAACTTAATTAGCAACTTGAGCAAATTATTAAAAGGCAGCTTACACCAAAAAGCAACGCGCATCCATATAAGGAGATAGCAGAAGTATAAAAACTAAATTTACATGTATTTGTTAGGTTGAAAGTAAAAATATCAATCTGAATATAGACTAACAATTCGAGCGACAACAATAAAAGCAGGTCGTAAGCAAAAAAGATGTAACTTGTTTTACTGATACGATGTTGCATGGATTCACCTTAATCAAAACCCAAAATCAATGCGAATCTATTCAAGCTGGGGGCGTTCGAGCAACAACAACATTTTTAAATTTAGAACTGTCAAGGGAAATGGGGTGAATGACAAATAGATAAAATTAGACTGTCCCGCGAAAGACGAATGGAAGCGAAAGAATCAAATACTCTAAACACACCACCTTCTATAGATACGCCTTGACCAAAACTGAATGACCCATTGTGACGGGCCTATTACATGCTGGCCGTTTCGTTATCTCTTTTGGTTTGAGTTTGACAACCAGTTGCTTTTGTTATGACATCATAAACGCATGATCACTGAATTATAAAGAAAACGTTAACAATCATTCAATAACATAACAAGAGCGGCGAGAACTTACTTAAAATAAATTTTTTTTTCAAAAATATATTTAGTAAGTCCCCATGCTAATTGCAACATTAAGATAAAGAAATATATCCTTTGCCGAAGTATGGTTTTTTTAATTCAAAAACTTCTTTCTTAGTCTATGCTCAGAAGGCTACAATCACCTATTAAGCTATTCTTCATTTATGACTCTTTTTATATTTTTTGTTTAAAGAAAATAAATAATTGAATATTGAGAAACCGGTTCCGCTGCAATAAGGCAACATTCAAAGACCTAAAAGCCTGTAAACTATATATGCGCTGACCTCTTTCAAGTTATTTATATTTTTTAATATGTACACTCCTTATATGTAGTTAATTTTTAACTGCTATGTCTTTCTTTTAATTTTTTATAATCGATGTTTTAATTTATTCTAGTTGTCTCAATTTGTATGCTTGGAGCACGATGGTTCGGTGAGCCTGGCAGAATATATCTGCCATAATAATATGTTCACATATGCATTTATCACCTATAAATCCACCAAACTAATCTACCCGTTCAAATATCGCAGATTACCTGGAAAATTTACAATCAGCTGTCAATACTACTTTGTGAGGTTTTTCTTCATATAAATTATTTTGGTGGAATATTTCGGTGTTTTTGGTTTCTTTAATTATTACTAACGATATGAAAAAAATACTAGAAGAAGGAATAGCTAATTTAATTGCGCAATTGGCTGTTAATAATAAGCAGTTGGAGGAAATCCGTATACGACGTTTACTGAGGTTGCAAAAAATTAGGGCAGCAATACGCATGGGGAATTCTATATTACATTTTATAATAATTAATGATATTTGACAAACATTCAAACATTTTATTAGAATTATGTTTACAGATATGTTTTCTTTGCCAGCATCCATTTTATTTAGTTTTTCCTCGACGTTTCTCTTCACATTAGTAAAAATAATTATCGATAACAAAGGGCTGTATGTAAAAAAGTATGGTAATAATGTACGATTATTTTATAATCCCAGATTTCGGGACAGAAAATTTGTGTGGGTAAGCTCGCTTTTTAATTACAGATTCGGAGTAAAGATCGAAAAAGTAGATAATCTACTTATATGTGAACGTATTATAAGAATACCCGTGAAATTACGTGACATAACAGCCAAAGTTAATCTCACAATTTTGCTTCGGATGGCCAATAGACTCGTGTAAATGCAACTCAAGATAAATTAATTAATAATAAGCTTATATAAGAAAGGGAATTGTAGCGTAGAACTGCATAATTGGTGAACGCGTTGTACTCGTTGAGTAGCTCAAATAATTATCAATTACTGTACGATCGGGAGTAGTTTAATGTAATCGGCTCTCGTAGTCGTAATTCACGCCTCAAATACTCTTCGAATTATGTAATTCGCCATATTAAATTTTGTGAACAAAATATCTCATTTGTAAGTACTTCAGTTTCAATTATTTTGAGAATTACGAACAAATCGTTATCTTCCCTGTTCTTTGTCGGAAGTTGATCGAAATTAGCTGTCACCCAAACGAAAGAGTAAACCATTCAAGAAAGAAAGTTAACAAACGGTGAATAATAACCAGAAAAAGCAAAAAACTTCATTCATCTCATTTGTAAGTACTTCAGTTTCAATTATTTTGAGAATTACGACCAAATCGTTATCTTCCCTTTTCTTTGTCTGGAATTGATCGAAATTAGCTGTCACCCAAACGAAAGAGTAAACCATTCAAAGAAAGAAAGTTAACAAACGGTGAATAATAACCAGAAAAAGCAAAAAACTTGTTAAAAAAAATTAATATGTTATTGATGTTGCTGAAAACCTAGGGATTTTTGAGTAGACGACATGGTCTTCTCTATGACGAGCAGTTGCAGAAATTGAATCAACTGCATCTTCTAAATACGGTGAAGTTAACATTTTGGTTTTCACCTACACCACCGAGTATACAAATCCTTGTTTCTGCAACTACTGTACCATTTCTAATAGTAAATGGATGTTTTCCCGAACACCACGCAACTGTTTTCACTTCTCGCTCCATACCTCTATATGTGCCTTTTCGCCAGGCTGTTACCAGTTGCTAACACTTTTTCTTATTACAGCGTATTGCGCTCTAAAATAAAGTAAAATCCTTGTTTTAACTCTCTTTTTTTTTACATAATCGATATTCACAGCATATAATAATATTATTAGCGAATTACGTATCGTAAGAACATAGCATAAAACGTAAAAAAAAATAATATATACAAATTCTAAATTAGACTTGTTTATTAGCGTTGGGTATAAGGTCAAGTACTTCTCGGCAATGATTTCTCTCTCACATCACTAGCGATAACATTTCACCTCTGCAGCAAATCGAACACATATGATTTTTGGTGCACACTTCCGAACAACGCGCACTCTTCCTTTTTATTGAAAGGAAAAATATTTACTTATTTTACCAACTCTTCCGGTTGACACTTGGAGAGACGTAATGACACCTTTAACACAGAACGGCATAGAAGAAGCGTTCGCTAGTGAGGCGGCGCTCCAGCAGGCTGCCGCCAGTGTTAGTGCAAGTAAGTGGCTTTTGTGATGAAATGTATTACTTGGTTTTTTAATTTCCTTTTTCTCGCGTACAGATATCGTCAAAGGGGCTTATGACGTATCGCATGTTGTGGAGCAAATGGGTTTCGCTCTGACTTCACCCACGATAGAGCAACGCGTTAATGGAATAAAGCTACTTTCGTTTGTTTTGCGGCAATTACCAAAGGATCACCTCAATAGAAAACAATTGGAGTTCATAGCAGATTTTTACGCAGATCGTCTGAAGGATCAACATAGTGTACTACCTGCTGTAATTGATGGTATTCATGCTTTAGTAGAAATGAAAGATTTGCCCGCGGAGAGTGTGCCGAAAATTTTGGATTCATTTTTCAAACACACCAGCTGTCAGTCTCATCAACGTGGTGAACGAGGAAAGTGGTTTAAAATCTTAAAACTCGTAGGAGAGCAGTATGAAAAAGGTAGGAATTGCAGTAAATGCATATCGAAATCTAATAACTTCTAAGTGGTTAATATTTGTATGACAGAACTAAAGCAAATGGGTGTCGATTTTATGTACGGATTGATAAATTCAATCGACGGCGAGCGTGATCCTCGTAATTTGGATTTTATATTCACTTTCATGCCTGATTTGATAAAACGCTTTTCGCTGTTGCATTTGGGTGAAGAAATGTTTGAAATATTTGCCTGCTATTTTCCCATTGATTTTACCCCGAGTCGCGATGATCCTAGCAATATATCACGTGACGAGTTAGCTGCGAAATTGAGCGAATGTTTGGTTGCATCGCCTGAATTTATTGAATGGGTAGTGCCATTGGCGTTGGAAAAGCTGGAAAGTGATTTGGTGGTTGCAAAATTGGACTCGTTGGAACTATTGGTTGGCTATCTTTGAATTTTTCATATTATTCTTTAAATTTAAAACTTTAAATTATAGCGCAAATCGGCAATTAAGTTTCCTGCAAAATTATTGTCTCAGCATTTTGATGTCATCTGGGCAGCTCTAAAGACCGAAATATTCCCTGGTGGCGATAATACGGACGTTGTTTCTGCTGGCCTCATCGTATTGCGTACAATTTTAGAGCAAGCTCACTCAACGCCAGAAATTAGCCATAGTTACCAAACCACTGTTTTGGGTGCAATTTTGCCGCATTTAAGCGACGTCAATCAACGTCTCTACAATCCATCGACAGCTATTGCATTGGTTTGTGTCGCAGGTGATCCGATTTTCGCTGGCGAACGGATACTTAACACCTTTTTGCTGAAACTAAGCACAAAACCCCAAAGTATTGACGGCGGGGGCGACAAAGCGATATTGTCAACTAATACTTACAACGAGGACCAACGTATCAAAGTGTATGCGATTATAGCACAACTTTTCAAAATTGTTGCAATACGAGATTGTGCGGAGCAGCTGAACAAGGCTACGTGCGACGCAATTCATCTAGATATTATTGGCGTGCTGCGTGCTAACATAGATGCCGATGCCGCAGAGCAAAATATTGATTTAAAACACGCAGCGCTGAGTGCACTTACCGAAAGTATGCCTTTGATCAATGAATCAAATCGTGCACTCCTTTACAAAGTACTTCTACAGCTGATCACACACGATTCGCTCGATCTTCAGTGCGTGGAATTACTAGAATTGCTCGGTGCTTGTCATCCTGTCGAAGTGCAGTCAAATTGCATTGATGTGCTCACTCGCAACTTCGCTATCTACCCAAATTTCGTAAAAAGGAAAATTTTTAAGCATCTACTGAAATTGGTGGTGCAAGCGGCCTTCACGTCGCGTGTACTCGATTTGTTGTGGCACTATTGCTTTGGTCAAGACATACCCAGCGATGTGCAATTAATCGCTCTTGAAGCGCTTAACATGCTATTGAACAGCAATGATACGCGTCTAATCGTTGAGCTACAGACCAATAACTGCCTTATTGATAAGCTTGTGACATTAGCTTTGGGAAATGCACCACTTAGTATACCTGCGCTTGAGCAAATTGCAGCTGCGCTTTGTCGCATTCAACAGCATTTGTCTGTTTCGGAACAATATATAATTACAACTGAGTACCTTTCGCAGCTAAAACTGCAGTCTGCCGCACATTTGTATGTCGCCAAAGGGCTACTGGGTCATTTACATCAAGAAATATGTCTGGATGACTTCCTTGAGTGGCTGCTGAACGATTTGACGCAACAGTCGCTTAGCGTTGACGAAGTCGGTGATAATAAGGAAAACCTCCGTACAGTTGCACGTCAGCTGCTCTGCAGCCTGGTTAATCGGATAGAAGAGAATGAACAAAATCGTGACAATTTAGTTAAGACTCTGGCACTATTGAGGACAAAAATAAAAGAAGAAAACGCATTGGCTGTAGAGACTTTGGCGTGGTTGGCCAAAGGCCTCATTGTAGCCGGTAACGACCTAACAGCGGAAATAATTGAGATTGTGAGAGCATACAAAGGACAAAATGATTTTTGGTCATTAATTAACTTTTACCATTGCAGCTCGCCGAATTATTGGACCATCCCACCTTGGGCACAGCTGCAACTGTAGCGTTTGAAATAATCGCTGCGGACTATGATGAACTATTTTTAACTAAAGTAAAATTTCTATACAAACAGAAGCTTTTCAATGTGGTTTTGATAAAGTTGGGCGATAAGTTGGAAACACATTCCGAACGTCATCTGATTGCTTTTATTTATGTGTTGCAAAGCGCGCCACACGCCGTGCAAAAGATGCATCTGGAAAAGGTTTATTTCTATCAATTGTGGAGTTTTTTTTTTAAATCAAAAATTAATTTTAATATTTGCTTTCAGATTGGACCGCTGCTCTTCAAATCGCTTGAGCTTAACCACACAGCTGTGCTCTGCTATTCTCTAAATATTTGTGGGCGTTTTGTTGCGGATCGCGATGAATACATTCTTAGACACTTGAATCATATAATACCGAGCTGCTTGCGGTTAGCAAAATACCAAAACTCAATGGTGGGTGCGATATGTATATATTTTTTTATGTAAAATTAATGTAGATGCCTATGAATTGAATTGAACTCTTAACACACCTCAAAGGGGGTGTCAATGTGTATCAGGTGTGACGTAGTAGCAGTTCCAAGAAATAGCGTAGAAAGAAAAAAAAATTGTAGCTCGGTGAAATAACTCTTTGAGACGAAATTGACAATGTAAGAAATGGGTTGATGGCTATAATATGAGCAACTTTAAATGTTTACAATTGTATGCCACCGTAGCCGAATGGGTTGGTGCGTGACTACCATTTGGAAGTAGGTAGTTTCGAATCTCAGTGCATGAAACACATTCAAATTGATAGAACAAGTTTTTCTAAAAGTGGTCGACCCTCGGCAGGTAATAGCAAACCTCCGAGTGTATTTCTGTCATTAAAAAGCTTCTCATAAGAACAATTTACCGTTCGAAGTCGGCTTAAAACTGTAGGTCCCTCCATATGTGGAACAACATCAAGACGCACGCCACAAGGAGGAGGACCTCTGTCTGCCAAACACCTAGCAGAAGTGTACGCGCCAATTATTTATTTTTTATTTTATTTATTTTTTATTAAAATTAATTAGGCAATATACCAATGTTTTAAGCTTTTGCTAAATTAAAAGTTTAAATGCTTTCATATATTTATATACATATCTACATACATATATAAAATTTCAAATCGAAAATAATTGGTGATTCTTTGAAAAGCCATTTTCTATACAAACTGCTTTCGAGCATAGATAAAATACGATATACTTTTTAGACTATTCAGTTCACTAAATACATATAAATATATGCGCTTTGCCACCAATGTTGTTGTAGCAGCATAAACATTCGCCATACATTATGGGGAATGCTGCTGGAGTAAAAGTCCTTGGTCGGATATAAATCCGGGTCGTTCCGAACTAAACGTAGAACCGATTGTGGTGGTAACCAGTTTTTTAAGTAGTAATTTTCTGTATTTTATGGCCTGTCAATGACATTGACTTACAAAGAAAGAAAAAACTTTGATTGAAAGTTGTCTGCAGTTGTCTAAGGCAGGTCCAAAAATATGAATTGCAAAACAATCCAACTATTAAGTGGAAAAAGCAGTATTTGGTTGAAGTTGGATGTAAAGAATTAGGTTAGGTTGGACTTGGTTGATACTGTAGATCGCACATAGACCAGAAATTGATCCATAGTGGTACCAAATGTACACATTAGGATTTTCTATTGCCCGAACTAGATAATATCATAGAATAGATACTAGAGGAATAATTGGAGGTTTGTACTTCGACCTAAAGGTTTTTTGAGCCCTCTACTCAGCACAATACCTCATGCAAAGCCTGTTCCTCAAGGAAAGCTAAAATGGAACTGGGTTGAGCTGAGTGTTGGTGCCTTCTTTCAAGGATGAGATAGATTTATGAGGTTTGGCCATTTGGTGAAAAATAAAATTGTGCGAGCTCCGCTGCGACGTCACGGAGCTCGCGGCAGCTGAATTCTGCCTGCTTATTTCACACATATTCAAGCACACGTCCAATCGTTTTTTCGTATATCACCAACACAATCTTATTGCTAGCCGAAATCTGCACGATAATTTCACACATATTCACACACTCGGCCCATCAATCGTTGTTCTGAAGGCAAAGAAGTTTCATTGGTTGATTTTTTGTTCGTATTTCACTGAGGCAATCTCATTTTTTTTTTGTAAACACACCTCAAGTGGCGTCACACAGTGCGGCCGATTCCCGAAAAGCTGGCCAAAACTCAAAAAATTAAGTAATTGATTCAAAATTTCTTACTCGGGGGTTGTCGGGGTCGCTGATTACGAATTTGATCTTAAAATTTTGAAAATCCACCCCCTTCCACCCCTATTGGCCACCCCCTCACGTGAAATAGCGTATATTCAAGAACATAATCAAGATGCACTTGTGCACAAAAAATAGCATAAAAGCCAAGGTAGCAAGTGGTAGCAGCTGAATCTTGTTTTATTCAGTAACCATTACTTTTTTGAGTAACCTTTAATAGGTTTCAAAGCAGCATATGACGGCGTTGTATTACTATACAGTTTGAAAACTCAAATTTTATAAAATCTACGTATTGCTGCAGCTAAAAATTTTGTGTCGAGGTATTGATATGTACTAAAGATTTCTCGTATTTTACTAACCTTCCGAAGATGATTCCATTTGGTTTTGTTCAATTTACTCCATTACAAAATCTTTCAAATGTGTACAACTTTCACTATTCATCGACAGTAATACTATGCTCAAACGAAGGCCACGTTGCGACTGAAAATACAGAGGATACTTAGGGTACAGGACGTTGCTATGAACGGTTTTCGCTACTCAAGGCATTACTGTAGCCAACCCAAAGACAAAAAAACTCTATCTAGAAACTTTTTTTTCGACTTTTGGCCAGCTTTTTGGGAATCGGCCGCACTGTGCGTCAGTCCATTAGCTGATTCTGTTGATTTCGCTGAGAGCCGGTTAACGGTCTGTTAAAGAGCTCACCTTTGAAATCTTTTCACCATGAGTGTAGACTGTGTTGATTTTTTCGTATATCGCCAACACGGTCTCAGTTTTTTCATAAACAAACTGATTCATAACTTCTGCTACGTCAGCCCATCAGCTGATTCTGTGATATTCGCTGAAAGCCGGTTAACAGCCTGATATTGTTCACACCTGTTAAACATCTTTTCACCATGATCTGTTTTCTGCCACCAGGCCGAGATGTATATTCCTTCTTCGCGCTATGTGGCATCGCATTCGAAAAGAAGATGTGTTAGAGCTTCCGGGGATTGATCGTTAAATCAACAGCATTGGGTGGACCATATTCTGAGTCTATACAGTGCATATGGCTATTTAATCTGAAATTATCTGTAGAAAATAATTTGGTGACCTGTAAATTTTAAGGTAGTTTTCAATTTGTTTTATTTAACCCGTTTGCAACATCGCTCGAAATGCGCAAGTGTCTCCAAGACTTCACTGTTTTTACTTGCGCCGCCAAGACTTTTACTGTTTGTTCTAATGAAAAGGAATGTTACAGGATTACCAAAATTATGTATTTCTCTCAAACTTTAACAAGAAAATAATTTATTCAAATAGAGAGAGAGCTTCTTTTATGATAAGAGAGAGTTTTTTTTATAAGAGAGAGTTTTTTTTTATAAGAGAGAGTTTTTGTTTGCGCGGACTACTCCGTTCTCGGTGATAAGAGAGAGTTTTTGTTCATGAATTATTTCGTCGAATGATGCGAAAGAGTTAATAATTTCCTTTGTTTTTCTTGAAATAAACATTTAATTGCTAAAAATTTACTTCCTTTTAAATTTAACTTTCAGAAAGTGCGCATCGGAGCTTTAAATCTTCTGCACGATATTACCAAATATTCGACCCATGTCTTGTTAACGCATAAAATCGACGTTGTGCTGGAACTGGCGTCCGCCTTAGATGATCATAAGCGCTTGGTACGCAACACGGCTGTGCGCACGAGGAATGCCTGGTATATGGTCGGTACAAGCGACGCTAATTATTAAGCGGACAAGTGGCAGCTGCTGAGCATCAAATAAAAGCGACTTCGTTTTTTGTTTGTTTTTGCTCTTTAAGTTGGATACACTCCAAGGCGGATTGAGTACTCTATCACCCATGAATACACTCTACAATTCATATAGACAAGTACAATAACATAGTAGCAAAATAGACAACAAAACCAACAAATATGTACATACGCGCATGTATGTAATGTGTGTTTGTGCAAGCGCGCAAGTGTTTTAAAAAACCAGCGATTTTAATTTGTAAACACATTTTACAAGAAATTATTAAATAAACTAGAAAACCAAAAAAAAAAAATAAAGTAAAGAAAAACAAAACAAACCCATTTTTTTATGGTTAATATACTCAACGTTTATTCGAAAACCTCAATGCGAATAAATTATTGTATTGTAACAATATGAACAATTTCAAAAACGTATGCACTTTGCCAAAGATTTGCTGGAGCGGTTGCTGGCCCCATTCATACATCTGAATGTGTGCATGTGCATGCGTACATATGTATATATATGGTAGTAGCGGTACAGTGGCGGTACCGCCTTTTATGAAAACGTTAATATTTGTGATCAGATCGTCGAAAGTGGATGTGTATGTTTGTATGTTTTTGTACATATGCATGCATGCTTAACGCTAATACGGATGGTCACACTGCGAACGCGCCATTAGGGCACATTTCTGCGCGCGCTGCACCACGTCTGGGCAGCGTTGTTTACGTACCAAACGGCAGTCTTGAAAGAAGCCTTCATTGCGCGGAAAGCCGTGTGTGAAATCGCGAAACGTTAGCAGGCCAAGCCCCCAGATCTTTCCACCACGAAATTCACCTTCAAATTTCATGCCATCGGAGCGCCAAAATATGCCGTAACCGTGAAACCAGCCCTGCATGAATTCACCTTCGTATCTAGTAAATAACAAACAAAAATTATTGAAATTTTTTGCTAAATGCAAGTGTTAGATTTTCGCTTACTTGGCACCATCCGAGAACCAAAGACAGCCCTTTCCATGACTTAGTCCATCGTGGAACTGTCCATCGTAGCGTGTGCCATCGGGAAACTGTAAATGGCCAACGCCATGCTTCTGGCCACGCTGATCCCATTCACCAATGTAACGCGTGGCATCCTCGTATCGCCAACCACCGACCTTCACAACACCAAAAGAAGAGGCGTTCTCGTTGCGACCATGGGGGCCACCACTCATCAAGCCAACGCCGCGATTCGCATCGCTTACAATACCTACGTGCAGCGGAAAGAAAATTTTGTTTGATTTTTACTTTTAATTTGAATATCGGAACTAGACTTACTTTGATTTTCGTAGTCGTCCATGCTTGGCCTATCGCTTATTTGTGATTTGTGGAAGCTGTTTTAATTTTTATTGAATTATTTTGAACAAAAACGCAAAGTGCAATGAAAATGCAATGTAAACTGACTGCTAAACGCTGATGGAATGGAATGCAGTGAAAGACACTCAAATTCTTAACTGCTGCACTACACTCGACACTGTCGCTATTTTTGCTGTTATGAGAAAGACGGCTGGCAAAGTTCCGCCTGATGTATATTAAAATATATGTCTGTGCGTATTCCTGGAGATACTAAACCGTATACATTTTTTTGGATTTTATTACGTATTCTATTTTTTTTATTACTGATTTAAAAAATTAAAGAACTTAAATGTAAATATGTATGTAAATACATAAATTTCTGGAATGGGATCTGGATTTATCAATTTATATTCTTTTGTATAGATTTTTTATTTATATACATACATATACTACAATAATTTTAAAAGTAAAAAATACTGTGGGACAGTAAATTTGCATTCATGAATCCCTAGATAAAGTAAATTAAACGAAAATTTTATTTAAAAGAAATATTTATATTATCTATTACTTCTTAGCTCACACTTAGGGCACTGCAGGTGTTTTCAATGCGCCCACCAACGTTTCCACTTGTTTGGCTTCTTAGCAAACAGTAGCATTGAGTGATTTTCCGCATCCAAATCTAATTAGCATATTTGCCTGGAAAGCGTCAATGTTTCGACCAAATCTTATTCGCATTCGCTCAATTTTTCAGTGACTACTTGACACTTCGATTGAATGCCAAGCTCGGCGCGCAGAGTTGACAAAATATCAGCACGCTGGAATTGTGTTGGTTGTCGTGGATCATCAACTTTGTTTTTGTTGTTGTAACAACAACCAATCAGTTATAGTATCGAGCTAGAGGAATTCCTACAAGGCGTAAACGTCGTGCAGCGTGTTAAATCGCAGCGCATCCGATAGCTAGGACTCGTTTGCAGAATACCAGATGAAAGAATATCTCGCAAAGTTTTGGATGCAGGGCGACCGCGGAAAAGTTGGTTAGACGACGTTGAGGATGATCCCAAAAGCATAGAAGCGACCAACCACCGTAGCATGGCATGGACCGAGATGTATAAAGAAAATTTGTGGAGGAAACTAAGACTCACACTGAGCTGTAGTGTAATGCATGATGATGACGATGAACAGCTTATCAGAGTCCTGCCTTGGTTCATTTGTACATCAGTTGTTGTCGTTGAGTTCAACCAACGAGCTGTTGTGACGGATTCAAACCATTGGAGAAGGAATGTTAGAAGCGTCGGTTTGTGGCGGCAAGTGAAGAGATTAGTTAGCGTTATGCGGGTCTCCTTCACAACCGGGACCTATGCACATATTTTAAGTGTCTCGGGCTTTACCGGTTTTATTAGGGTATAAAGAAGCAGCTGAGGCTCTTCGTAAGCAATAGGTGATTGGTTATTGTTGTTGTAACAGTATAAACATCGATCATGGGGGGGAGTGCTGCTGGAATGCAATCCTTAGCCTGGTTGTCCCGGTAGCGTAAAACCATCTATCGTAGGAACGAATATGTGACTGAACTCCGACTACGGCTTTAATGGGACGAGAATTGGCGATCGTCTCTCGTTGAATATAGTTTAAGGCCATGTTGTTGTTGTTGTTAACAGCATAGGTAGCCCTGTCAGTGTAGGCATATCATCGGTCGTCTTCGTCTAGCTCATCTAGGGGTAGGCCCAGGAAACATGCTGTTTCGACAGGTTGGGTCCAGAGGGAGAGGGGGATTAGATGAGTCGGTTTAAGGGGGCATGTGAAGAGGTGGTTAGTGTCGTGCGGGGTACCTTCACATGCCGGACATGTGTTTGGTATGTCGGGGTCGATTCTGGATATGTAGGAGTTTAACCTGCTACAGTATCCAGAATGTAGTTGTGCCAGTGTTACACGAGTCTCACGGGGAAGCTGGAGCTCTTCGTCTGCAATAGGTGGTGGTTGGACTCCGATTACGGCATTCACAGGACGGGAGTTCAAGAAGGTGGTAACGGTCTCCCGGTGAATGTCGTTTATTGACTGTCTAAATACTGTCCGATCCAGTAGGTTACGGTCAGTTTTGTCCTGGATTTCGTCAGCGTAGTCTAGGAGGTGTCTCCTTACGTGCCTAGGAGGCGGCTCGGGCTCAAGCAGGTGTCTGCAGGGATGAGACCTGCGGTAATATCCAAGCAGGAACTGCTTGCTGAGCAGTTTGTTGTGCTCCACAACTGGGAGCATTTGTGCCTCGTTATGAAGGTGTTGGATGGGTGACATCAGGAGGCACCCGGTCGCTGTCCGAATGGCGGTATTTTGACAAGTCTGTAGCTTTGTCCACTGCGAATCACTAGTACCAGGCGACCAGACAGGCGCAGCGTAGTTAAGAACCGGTCGGCCAATTGCCTTAAATGTCGAAAGCAACAGTTCTTTGTCTTTGGGAGAAAGGACACCACCCTGCGGTACGCCTTGCTTAATCTTTCTCTGCTTTGAAGTTTGATCTCGAAATATCACTGACGAGTGCCGACCGCTCAGATAGTTCGCGGACCACCTCTTCAGCCCTGGCGGGAGTGTCGACTGATAAATGTCATCTAGTAGCGTGGAATGGCTGACTGTATCGAAATCCTTTTTCAAGTCCAACGCTACTAGGACAGTCCTCTCGCAGGGGCGGTTTTGGTTAAGCCCGCGATTTATCTGGACGTTTATGGCGGTGAGTGCGGTGGTGGTGCTGTGCTCTCGTCGGAAACCGTGCTGATGTGGGGCTGGGGCCAGGTGTTTCGTGTAGTTGGAGTAGGAGGTCTTCAAGTGTCTTCACTACTGGGGAAAGGAGAGTTATCGGCCGATAAGACTCCCCTTGGTTGGCGGGTTTCCCAGGTTTCAGTAGTGGGACCACTCTCCCTGCTTTCCACTTGTCAGTTTAAGGCCATCGACAAGTCCAGTGATGATCAGTCAGTTTGTTCGAAAAGATGGCTTCTGGTATGTTAGAAATGTATCTCGTTGTTAAGCAGGTTTCAGTTGTAGTGGTTCCTATAATAAATTCCGTGCAGAAACTGTTAAGCTCCTCAAGCGAGAGCAAACACCCGCCATTATGGAGTTGATGCTCTTCGCACATTACAAGGCATCCCGTTGCGGTGCTGAGTACGCTTTTTTGACAAATCTGTAGCTTCATCCACTATGTTTTTCTAATCCTAATCCGTGTCCCCGCACGGTTTAATAATGGCCAGTTTGCCTTATATGTTATTATCAGCGTTCATTTCTTCGTGCCACAAGTGGCCGTGATCGCCAGTAATTATATTTCTCGTGGGGAACAGAAGGAGCGTAACCAAACAGGTGGAAAAAGGAAGAAAGACTTTGGATTAGAGGATGACGTGGTGCTTAATTACGTCTGTATTAACCGTTTGAAGCTGCTGATGAAAGGAAGCTACTGAAAGTGAGACCCCAGGTGTCTAAATCTTTGCTCGACGAGAGCAGGAAAGCTGAGAAGAAGGTGCTGAGATGATTCCACCTCATCTTACAGACAGCTTCTGCAGAAAGGACTTGAAACAATCCCAAGTCTCACCGCATGGACACCTCACAGACAGTGTCCGGTAAGGATGCCTACCAAATTCGAGAGCTGCGGATATATCTATTAGCCTTACAAACTCCCTCGAGCGCCCCCGATCTACCTGTGACCAGTAGAATCTCGCGACTTTGCACGTTTGCGCATTAGTCCAGCGCTCGCTGAGTTGACGCGAGACCCACCTTTATAGGAAAAGATCACAGGTTCTCAAGGTAACCCCAATCCACTCCAGGGTCCCCTGTCTAGCCAGCTCATCAGCCCAGCAGTTTTTCTCTATGCCGCTGTGACCGGAAACCCAAATGAGCCGTTCTGGGCTATCCCGAAGTAATGCATGAAATAGTTCCGGGGAGGGAGTCTCCCCAGAAAAAGAGGAGGGATCGTTTTAGCGCCTACACCAGTCGACGTAGTTGCTGATGGTTGTTGTTGTTGTAGCACTCTCGTTAGTCGCTAGTATTGTTGCTACAAAAACAACAACGGTCGCTGTAAATGCGAAGCCATTTTGAACTTTACCTCACCCAAAAAAAAGAGCCCAATATGGAAGCATTTGGATGCAGTCGAGAGACATTCGAACATTTGTGTGTTCGAAATCGGTCAGACATTCCCCTCCGACCAATTTCGAGCACACAAACAATGAGCCCAACACCCTACCTAATTGCCGCTTGGCTGTCGGAGTAGATATTTACGTCCTTCACAGTAATTACAGAGGTAAGCAGATAATCCACTGCTTCCTTAATTGCGGCTACTTCCGCTTGGAAAACACTACAGTCGTCTGGAAGCCTAAATTTGAGCTCGATGGGGAGCTCCTCACAGAATATTCCTCCCCCATCAACACTTCCGTCCAACTTCGCGCCATCCTGTAACGATACATTGAGCGAAAATGGGGCAGATCTTTAGATTTCTCCTTTCAGTCCTTTCCAATCAATTAGATTAGAAAATGTAAAAGATTAAAGATTAGAAGTCAGGTCAGTGTTTAGATTTCTCCACTCAGTTCTTTCCCAAGGTTGAAATGATTGCTCATAGAGAGACCACACTTAGGCGAGAATCAAAAATTCGTCCTTTGTGATATTCTTTCCAAACGATTAGGCTACCAATGAAATAAATGCAGTTCTGATTTAATATTTTATTTTTATTATACATATATACTTATACAATTTACTGAATTTCAAAACTTCTGCAATCATATGAAACGTTGTGGCAGGAGACTTCGCTTGTTCTGTCAATAAAGCTGCGTTACAGCAAAAGAGTGGTACAATTAATAAAAATAATAAACAAATTGCTTTGACATAAGGATTCGTAAAAGCAGTATATAAGCGATATAATAAATTTATAAGCAAATGAAATACATTTGTTTGAAGCACAGATGTTTCGAAGGTGGTCTTAAAAGTATACAATACATTTGTATGGTTTGCATAACAGGTATTTTACTATTACTATTGGTATTCCTTAGGGGAGTTTAGTTTGAAATACAATTGAGAAAATAAAAGTATAAATATATATAAGTAGTGTGTATGTAAAATATTTTATATTATGCCAATCCAATAAATAAACAGCCAACTTCATTCCATGTGTCGCTGAAACTAGTAATCGATATATTTAATTCAAAAGCAAGATAATTGTTTAAAATAATTTTCTTTTAAAATTTTTAGTATTTTATAATTGCCAAAATTTGTTTAAATCTAAAATTATGTTTACACTCAATGTTTCATATTTTAACTACGCCCAACTCCAAATTCTCTACGGTTCTTTTTTTTTGCTTTGCGGACCTACATATGTTTATACATCCCAAGAGTATACGCCGCTCGGTCATTATAACCTAGAAGCGCGCATATACATGCAAGTATGTTTGCTTGTATAAGCGTGTGAGTGTGTATGTGTGTGTCGCTAGTGCAAGGGTATGCCTATATGAATCTAACGTATGAACTGCATGCAAAAGCTGCTCCGGTTTCCTTTGATCTGTGAAAGCGAAAAATCGTCCATTAGTACAGTACTGAGCCATTAACTTTTCGTTTGTTTTTGTGTATTCTACGTACCCATCTCAGTTTATTCGCTTACACACTATATGTATGTATGTTACGTTATGTGGGGTCGTGCATCGTGTTCGACGCACGATTGGCATTCGCTTACAGCTTCTTCAGGTAGGCAGCACACTTGACTGCGCTGCTGACCTGTCCTGTGTTGAGGAGATTCAATTTCTTGTGCTTTGCACGGAACTTCCTCACGTAGGCGTCGATGAGATTTTTGATTTTGTGTGGATTTATCTCGCCCGAACGGCTATGACAGATCTGGAGATGAGAAAGTATTGTAAAAATGTAATGATTAATTTAAGTTGAAAAATTATTGGACTTTGTCATTTTTTTCACAAACCTTTGGCACAGCTCGTCGCATAATTTCCTTGTAGTCATCTTTTGTGATTTGTTTCTTGTTGAAACGCGGCTTCAATACCAATTTAACTTCTTCCACAACACGTTCTTGTCGATTCAGCTTCCGTAAAAACTATTAATGAAAGAAAATTAATGAATTAATGAAAGAAAAGAAGATTTAATGAGAATTATTTTTGGTGAATCCAAAAGCATTTAACTGAAAATAGCGTTAGTTATACAGTATTTACGAATTGTGTTTAGTTTTAGGTCTCTTCTATTCGCCACTTCTCTGCTCCGACTCACTTGACGAAAAATTTGTATGTGAAAGCAACAATAAAGTTGTCGAGCAAGATCCGTCGTTAGCGAGTTATATATTATATATAATACATATACATACAATTCTCGCTTACACCCTTTTGGGGCGTTTGGCTGAGCTCTTCCCCCTATTTGTGGCGTGCGTCTTGATGTTGCTCCACAAATGAAGGAACCTCCAGTCTTAAGCCGACTCCGAACAGCAAATGGCTTTCTATGAGAAGATTTTTCATGGCAGAAATAGAAATACTCTCGAAGGTTTGCCATTGCCTGCCGAGACCCGACCGCTATTAGATAAAACTGTTTCTTAATTTTGATGTTTCACGGAGATTCGAACATACGTACTCCGAATGGTAGTCACGCACCCACCCATTTGTCTATGGCGGCCGGTGTTTATACCTCATAAAACTGAAATAACTCATTATTTTATTAAACAAATGTAATTTTAGGCCATGGTGAAGATTTTAAATTTGAGACCTTTCAGCAAAATTTTAAAGGCGAATTTGACAGAAAAAGCTGATGGACTGACATAACTTGGGGTGTGCTTACGAAAAGCTGAGATTGTGTTAGTGATATACGAAAAAATCAACCAATGGCACTTTGTTGCCGTCTAAACAACGACTGATTGCATGGTGAAAAGATTTTTAGAGGTGTACTACCTAGCAGACCCTTATTCCGCTTTGAGCGAATTCGACAGATGTGCCGACGTCATTCGTTTTGTCTTTCACAAAATTTAGCTTTAGCTTAGTGAAAGTTTTTTTTTTCACCATACCTAACGAGCTAACCTGATAGCTATCGTCCTTGGACTGATTGGACGAGTGTGTGAAATGATCGTGCAGAGTTCGGCAAAATGATGTGGCAGCCGAAGTCCCCCCCAGCAAGTCCCCCAATACCAGCAGCGCCGTCAGAATCGGGTAAGACCTCTCCGATGCTTTTGATACCAAACGAGGTTTTATACAGGGTAACTCACTTTCAGGTGATTTCTTTGACATGACAGAGAAGTTTGTGCGAGCCGCAGAATTTAAAAGAGCAAACCGAATGGGTCTGATGGTGATCAAGGATAAATTGAAGTACATCCTATCATCATGTATCGGCACCCACGTCACTGTTGACAGTTATGATTTCGAGATTGTAAGAGACTTTGTTTATTTAGGAAGCAGCATTAACACCGATAATATTATAATATCAGTTTTGAAATCCAAGGAAGAATCTCTTTTGACAAGTGCTCAATGCTACTTTGAACTAAGTAGGCAATTGAGTAGTAAATTCCTCTCTCGACGAACGAAACTAATACTCTACAAGGCTCTCATCATGCCCTTCCTAAGGTGTGGTGCGGAAGCTTGGACCATGACAATATCCGATGAGGCGTCCCTTGGAGTGCTTCGAGAAAAAGATTATTCGGAAAATGTTTGCACCTTTGCACTTTGGCGACGGCGTGTATTGCAGGCGATGCAACAATTTGCTGTATGAGCTTTACGACAGCATAGACATGGCGCAGCGAATAAAGATCCAGCGGCTCCGCTGGCTGTTACATTGTTCGAATGGATACGAACGCTACGGCTCTGAAAGTATTCAATGTGCTGGTAGGAGAGGAAGAGTAAGGCTTCCTTTGCGTTGGAAAGATCAGAAACGATTGCCAAAACAATGTGATAACAAATACCCAGTACCGAACTGCTGAGTTGAGTTGAGAAGGTTCGAAAATATTGTACTTTCTCCACTATTTCTTTCATCCACAATAACCCCAGAAAAATACGAGTTAGGCGATTTTATCAACTAGATAATGTAATATAATTCGTATTAAAAAGTACAATGTTGTTGTTGTAGCAGCACAAACACTCCCTGTAGAAGGTGTTTGGAATACTACTGGAGTGACAGTCCTAGTCCACATATAAATCCCGGTCGTTTCGGAAACATCGCGGAAACGAAAAATACAGTGTGTTTAAGTTGGGTTGAAGATCTGGATCTGATTGTTAAGGAGAGTGATAGCCGAGGGCCGTCTGAAAAGTTTGTGCAAAGTCAGAGAGATGGCACTACTGGTGCGCATCGAGGCTATGTTTAGTAAGTAGCATCTCACACGTTCACGCCCCAGCAGTTGTGATTGCAAAATTAATGGAAATGGGCTTCCAACTCGTTTCACATCCCCCCCTATTTTTCAGACTTGGCTTCCTCGGGTCGCTCGGACTACTATTTTTCCCCCAATTTCAAGAACAATATCTTAATCAAAAGAGGAGGTGATTGCAGAAACGAATGGCTATTTTTCAGTCTTGGACAAATCCTATTATTTGGAAGCGATCAACAAACTAGTACATATAGCGTTGGACGTGTGTCTCAGCCTAAAAGGAGGCAATGCCGAAAAATAAAAAAGTTTACTCCAAACAATTAAGTAGTTTTTATTTTTGTACGGATTTTTCAAACGACCCTTGCATTTATTTATTGACTTTCGACTCTGAGAATTTGGCTGGCCAATACTGTACTGTCTGGAGGGAGGCTGGTACTTGTTGCCATCGACGATGGGGGAGTTCGCTTTGCTTAAATACCATTGAGACTATTTGGGGTATTCTTATCGGGCTGATAATCGACAATTTTCAATTGTTGAGAATTTCTTTACTCAAATTAAAAAAATAATTAATAATGATTATAATAGTGAACTCAAGCTAAAATCGGATATTTGAATTAAGTATGCACTAAATCAAATTATAAAAAAGATGTTGTTTTTGAAGGATATTGACTTCATTATTTACGCAGAAAAAAGATATTGTTATAAAAAAATGATTACGCTGCATTTTCATTCCATTGCCATTTAAAAGAGAGCATATTCAAGTACAATATTACTCAGAGCCATTGGTTCGATACCCAACATCTTGCAGCACATTCTCTTAATTGTAAAGATTTTTCTATACCATATATAGTATAGGTAAGTACAGTGGCGAGAATAACTGAGTGCATTTTTTTCGAGTAAGAGTTTTTTTTTTATTTTTCTATTAAATGTGGTTAATATTTTAACCAAAATATTATAAATCAAACTGCAAGCAAAAATACGAATTCAATATATTTCCATCTCCTTTTTTAACTTTTTAATGTGAACTTTTTGAAAATTTTCGCATATGCGGTAACATAGCTCACGAAATCTGAGTAAAATAAGTGCAGTCGCAAGTACTTTAACCCTTTCCTGTTAAATCGTAAAAATCAGTGCTGTCAAGATGTCATTAAGAGGAAAGGAAAGCTTTCCGGGATCATTAGAGGTCAGACCAGTAAAAATATATACTACAGGGTAGCCAATATTCGACGGACCCATCTGGCAACCCTGTATCTTTTGACAGAGACGTCAGATCGCTTAATGACATACCGCGTTGGAAGCGTCAGTCCAAGCAGTCCATGGAACAGTACACGCCACGCGAGCGCTCCCAAATTGTTGAAATTTACATTCAACAAAAGAAGTCAATTGTGAAAACTCAACGTGCGTATAAAAAATTAAATAATGTGAAAAGTGCGCCATCTAAGAACACCATTAAACGAAAGGTTTGCGACTGGTGATGCTCTTTCTAATCCAAAGAGGCCAAATCAAAACCGACCACCGGCCAGTGTTGAGACGTCGCCAAGGACATCCCAAAATCGCCGTTCTCAGCAGTTGGGCATTGCTAGGACAACTTTACAACGAATTATTCGCATTGATTTGCATTCATTCCCGTGTAAGATTCAATTTAAGCAAAGATTGTTGCCTGCGGACAAGCCTCGTCGATTGGAATGGGCCCAAAGAGCTATCGAAATCCGTCGGGTCCGTCGAATATGGGCAGCCCTGTATTAAACACAATAAATCAGTTTCAACGAATTCTGAGTTTTCCAATATCCATATATTTGCTTTAAATCACTAAGGGACAAATAATTCCGAAAAGCTAAATTTGCTCCGACTTCTGGTACTTCAGAGAAATTGGCTGATCTCAAAGGGTAAACTAATATTTTTCATATAAAAATGTATTTCTTGTGGAATAAAATACGCAAGACCGCTGGCAAAAAATATAAAAAAAAATTAACTCCAGATTTTATAAATTGCACTTGCAACATGTCGAAAACAAAATTAAACAACGCGATTTTTAGCCGCTTGAAACTTGCACTTTTGCACTAAACTTTAAGGGGCTACGAAACTGTGTACTCAAAATAATTCTAAAAATTTAAAAATGAATTTACGAATGAACCACATTTAAAGAAAAAATATTAGCAAACATGCTTTATCTCGAAAAACATTTGATATATTTAAAAAAATCATCATATACTAAATTCGGCTCATCACTGTCCTTTATGTACATACATAAACGCAGCGTACCATGTAACGGTTTCGTGAGTTCGAAAAATGTGTAGCAAAGGTTTCATCAGCCTGATGAGAATTATGTAACAAGAGTAACAGTTTCGACAGGTTGGGTCCAGAGGGAGAGGGGTGTTAGGTCGGCAAGTTTGATGGGGCATGTGAAAAGGTGGTCAGTATCGTGCGGTGTGCCTTTACATGCTGGACATATGTTGGGTATGTCGGGGTTGATTCTAGATAGGTAGGAGCTTAACCAGCTACAATATCTAGAACGTAATTGCGCCCAATTTATGCGGGTCTCACGAGGCAGCTGAAGCTCTTCGTCTGCGATGAGTGGTGGTTGGACTCTGATGACAGCATCCGGAGGTCGGAAGTTTAGGAAGGTGGTAAGAGACTTCCGATGAATGCTGCTGAAGTGACAATCCTTGGCCGGATATATCATAAATCCGGGTCGTTTCGGTTACGTAGAACCGATTGTCGTGGGAGCATCTTAAAATTGTCTGATCTAGTAGTTGTAGTTGTGTTTAATCCTGGATCGTCAGTAGAGCCGAGGAGATGTCTCCTGACTTGTCTCTAAGGTGGGCCAACCTCTAGCAAGTGTTTGCAGGGGTTGTTCCTGCGGCTGCAACTTAGCAGGATTTGCTTGTTGAGCATCTTACTGTGCTCCCTATGGAGATGTTGAAGGCGAGACATCATGAGGCATCCAAAGGCTGTCCTGATGGCAGTGTTCTGACAGGCCTGAAACTTTTCTCACTGTGAATTACTAGGTGCCAAGCGACCAGACGGACGAAGCGTAATCTAGAATCGACCGGCCAATTGCCTTAAATATCACCAGCAACATTTATTTGAAACCCTCAGAATTTTGGCGCTGCTGGCGGTCTGTAAATAGGGTCGCCGTGCATTTAGTGGAGGAAAGCTGGAGATTTCTCGCAGTGAAAAATCTGGCGAGATAATCGTTCACTTTGGACCACGAGTCATCTATGTCATTGTCAGACGGCATTATCAAACAATCGCCAGCATAGGAAACCAATGAGACTCCTGCTGGTGGTTGGGAAAGTTTAGAAATGTAGAGGTTGAAAAGCAAGGGTGAAAGGACACCACCTTGCGGCGCAACTTGATTTATCTTCCTCTGTTTTGAGCTTTGGTCTCGAAAAATGACAGACTATCGCCGACCACACAAGTAGTTCGGGGGTCATCTCTTTAGTCCTGATGCGAAGGTCCACTCTTGGATATCATCTAGCAGCGTGGAATGGCTGGCTGTATTGAAAGCCTTCGACAGGTCCTACGCTACTAGGGTGGTCCTCCCGCAGAGGCGATTTTGGCTAAGTTCGCGATTAACCTGCATGTTCATGGCGGTGAGTGCTGTGATAGTACTGTGCACTCTACGGAAGCCATGCTGATGTGTAGCTGGAGTCAGGTGTTTCGTAAAGAGCCGGATTAGAAAGGCCTCAAGTGTCCTCACTACTGGGGGAAAGAGAGTTGCGGGCGTTAGGACTCCCCTTGTTTGGCGGCTTCCCCGGTTTCAATAGTGGGACCACATTCAAGACAGGTTTGAATGCCACAAATCGTGATAGGCGTTAAAGTCACCAAACCAAGAAGGCATCAGACATTGCAGGTATTGCAATCAGGTTCCTAGATACTCTGGCCTGATACACGAATTGCGTGAGAGACCAAGAGCTGCTGGTTGACTCACACGGGAGTTGGAGAGGGTTGGGGTGCAGAAAGCGCTGATGGCGAGAGCAACATATGACCACAAACGAGGTGGACCATCTTAAGATGGCCCATTGCACTGATTACGACTAACTGAAGTAAAGTTTTGGTGAAGCCGTCTTTGGTATTCAGCGGAAATAAACTACGAGTCCAATCTTAGGCTCAAGTCAGCCCTAAAAAAAGTATTGGGAGCAGCCTTGCTGAATGGGTCTGCTCCCATGACGGCAGGCGAGGGATGCGGTTCAGCGACAGGGTTAGTTTACTGGACCCACTTTTAAAGTAGGGCTCATTGAGAGTATAATGTGATAGTTGACTTACTTTAAGGGGTTAGGGGTAGTCAGATGAAAAAAAATGCTTTTTTTGCCTTTGCTTTAAGTATAATATCTTAAAAATATTGTGTGAAAATTTGAAGTGAATCCGTCAAATATAATACTTTTCGAGTTATTCAACAATTAACAAAGGGTGCTCGGGCGCTCCGTAGTAGTAGTAAAAACTTTAAACGCGTTTTTCTCAAAACTATGTTTTTTGAACTGGTGATCACTGTAACTTAAAAATCGCTTGGTAGATTTCAATAAAATTTGTAATAGTTTTGAAAAACCAAAAGAACTTGTGCCTGATCGAGGGATTTGTTTTTTTTTTCAAAAATTTCGATTTTGTTAAACAATTAATTGTCGGTTTTTTTTTCTCGAAAATTTGAAAAATATTTCCTGAAGCCGCCATATTGTTAATTTTGTAAAAAAAGCTTCGATCATTAATAAATTCGATTATTAATAAAACTAATTTCTCTTGCCCGATTGACTTTAGATGAATCTCCAAGGACTTGTGATGATCACCGCAAGAGACCGCAAGAGAGAAACGTGCTCCACACAAACAGCGATAACTTTTACAATTACAATTGTTTTTTTGGAAATTTTCTAAAGTCAACTCTAAAAATGATGTATTGTGCTATGTTTTTATTTTCGTAAAATAAAGCAATTGACTAGCAAAACAAATTTATTGAAAATCATAATTTTTTCGGGCCTTTGACTACCCCTAACCCCTTACGGGAAGTTGCTAATTCCTGCTGTAAAAATGTTTACTGCCAAAAAATCGTAAGCAAGAAAACAGGAGATTTAAGACAGTTGGAATGTAAACAATAAACAAAGCGACAAACTAATTTTAAAATACAAATTAAGAAAAAAGGAATTCAACAGAGAATACGTAAGTAATAGAGGGATATTAAAGTTTGTTTAGTATAATTAAACCATTCAAACAAGGTGACTGCAGAAAATCGCATCTTCCTGAAGTGGGTTCTGCATGCGATTTACGTAATCAAGACTTTTGCTATCTCTATTGAATGGCTTTGATTGCTTTCACTGCTTTTTAAAATCTTCAAATGTTTGTCAAAAAACGAGTGAATATGCCCCACTCGTCACAATGGAATGGATTGACGCTATTGCTTTTAAGAAACAAAACTTCTGATTTTATTGTATTTCAAAAGTCACAGTATCTGAATCACGGCGAATCTATTAAAGGTGGTGTTGGTAAATCAGCTGATTTGCCGTGTCCATGTGGCTGTCAGCCAGAATGAAACAAAACAAATTCATTTTTTGTTTTCTATTTTGCCAATGATTTGTTTGACAATCAAACGTACAAAACATTGTTGTTGGTCCAGTGCCACCACCTTTAATGAATGCGCCTTGATCTGAACACAGCCTTTCTGTTCATCTAAATTGAAAATGTAAAATGTAAAAGCACTTACCTTATCTTTGACTTGTAATTCAACGGCTGAATTTGGGACATCATCATAAACTTTAATGTGGTCTTCTGCTTTGTTGACTGTAAGGAAATTATTTACAAATATATAAAAAAAATATTTTTAATAATTTTACATAAATATATACATATTTTAGCAATGCGATTTTTCGAAATATGGCAAATTTGTTTAACTTGTTTGGTATGTGAAACATAAAGTTATTGCTGAAATCGTGTATTCTTTCAGATACATATTTATGTATGTAAGTAAATGGGGCACAGAAGATCTTTAGGTCAAAGTGCAAACCTGCAATTATTTTATTCTATGCAAGTAAAAAGTGTCGTAGGTCTACTTTTTGAACGATTAATTTTACATAACTTGGCACAGTTATCGCTTTACGACACCAAAGCTAATTCACATAGAGAGACTATAAATAGTTAAGAGCATTATCGTTAAATATTGGCGAAATAATAAATAATATGATTAAAACCACTGTCCTACTTAGGTTACTCAATACGAATAAACGCAAACAATAATGAAAAAAAGTATCCAGGTTCAACTTTGCTGAAGACAGTAACAGTCCAGTTCAGAGGGTTTCATTTAGGGAGGATACATTTTTAAAATGTTGCGCGAAAGTACGACTTCAAAAATAATTTTTGTGCTCAGACATCTAAAAGCAAATTTAAAGAGAAATATTTTACTATATACTATCTTCTGTAGTACATTTTAACCCTCTACGTCCTGCTTAAATGTATTGAAGTTGAATGTCTCCAATATATCGATTTATCGCACTTTAACTAATCATTTGGGCTTACGAAAAATCTGTGTTTCATTCCGCACAAGTTAACTGAGGACCAAAAATTGCTCAGAATTCAACATTCGAAAGATCTCATTAAAGAGGCGAGAAAAGACGGAAACCTCCTTTACAACATTGTAACTGGTGATGAAATGTGATGTTTCCAACATGAACCGTCAAAGTGTCGAATAGAAGGTCTCAGACGAGCCAACACCAAAAAAAATCGCGTTTGGAAAAGGCAAAAATCAAGTCGAAGCTCATTTGAAACGCTTGTTGCATCGCATTCGTCGAAGAAGAAGCTGGTGCTTATTGCATGATAATGTACCATCTCATCGATCCACTCTTGTGACTGATTTTTTGACTAGAAATCGCATTTTAGCCATCAAGCACTCACCGTATTCGCCTGTTGTGGCTCCCTGTCGCTTCTATCTATTCGGAAAATTCGGTCATGAACGGAAAACGCTTTGCGCCCGTAGAGGCCATCCAAAAGGCTTATACCGACATCCTGAAGGACATTCCGGTCAATGACTTGAACAAAACTCCTGTCGTTTCTATTTTAGCTCAGTCTTGTTTATTTTGGACTTCACCTTGTATACCTAACACCTATTTACTGATGAAGGCTAATCAATCCGACGTGGTGATAAAATTCGCAGAAAGAAATGACAATAGATCGGCCACACCCGGAGGAAGAGTGACGACAACATTGCCAAATAGGCGCTGCGATGGAGTCCCTTCCAACAGGCAGGACGAAATATAGGCAGATCATGAACCTCCTGGCAGAGTTCAACGGAGGCTGAAATAAGGTCTTTCAATAAGACTTGGAATGAACTAAGAGCCCTTGCACAAAACCGTGTTCGATGGTGAAGAGGAGAAGAGGGAGTCGACACCCTATGTTTCAACTAGAAGTTACGAGGATCCTATATATATTTATATAATATATAATTCTAACTATGCATTTTTTATGGCCCATTCAATTTTAGTGTAATTATGAAGACATTGAACTGTGTTGATTTTTCCCATACAATGTAGTGAATTCTCTCTATATAAGGCCTCCCAGAGGTTGCGGGTTCGATTCCCTCGTAAAGCACGATCCTCGCACTTTTCCAAATTTACCTGCTTTCCCTGTTTCTAAAAAAACAATAAATCTCATACCTCAAACCTAAAAACTGATCCTTTCCATCCTTACTCCCGCACAATAGTCTGCGCATTATTTGCCTTGTGGCTGGTAAAACAAACAGTTACACATTGCATCACTGGCGCCAACAAGAGGAAGCGGGTGACCGCGGTAATAGCGCAGACACATGGAATTTAGCAAAGTCCTCAGCCATCTGTGCGGCCCTTCTTCCAGATAAATATGGAACATAGATGGCGCTCCAAGCAGTACGAAGGCGTTGTTCCTAAGCAACGGCAGGTGGGCATTCCCACTACTTAGGACTGGTGGCGGCAGGCTAATCACCTACCCTGTCAGAAATCAAAACAGATTAACGAAGCCAACGCAAGGCTGAGTCTTGTCGAGGCCCTATGCTCCCCAGAGGAGTGAACAAGGAAAAAAAAGACTTCTAAAAAAATAAATGCTATCATATCCGAATTTTATTGTAAAACCTTTGGAAATGAATTAGAAGTGAAAATATTGGAGGTTTTTCAAACTATTTCTTCTTAAAAAAAAATTCGGTACAGAACTTGGTATAACAACCATTTCTTCCAGTTATACTTGTATAAACACAAATAAAATCACAAAACTATACACGCACGAAATTCAGCGCTGTTTCTCGCATCTCCTCTGCGATACAAAATTTTGATTAGAGCCGATCGGAATCAGCTTTACGCTCGGCTCGGCTCGGCGTTCAGCGTCAAGTTGAGTATGCGCAGTCTAATTGAGACAATCTGTGAAGTACACCGAAGAAATGTGTAAGAGGACAAATGGTCATTTCATCTAGCTCTCTTTTCAATGCTTCAGAAATTGAATGGGAAATCATTTCTATGATAAAAAAATTTAAATCTCTATTTCTAAGGGAAGAAGAAAAAAAAGATTATTGGACAGTTACAGAAGTTTGATATATTACGAGGTGTGGGTACCTGGAATTTAGTTATAACTCGAGGACTAGCAACAATGCGGCATTGAATACAGCGCTCCTAAACAAAATCAGTAGTGGGTAACAAAAGGGAGGAGAGCGGCCAAGAAAGCGAGAATGTCCAAAACGCGATTGAAGACGGTGTTGATCGTTTTTTTATATCCGTGGCATCGTTTATCGTGAACACGTTCCTGCCGGTATTCCCTATGCATCAAACACATTTCTGTATAACTTCTTTTATTATACACCCACTTTTACTCCGATTAGTATAGTATCTTGTTGTAGCCAAAGCACTCTCGCGCAGAACTTCACAAGTAAGACCAAAAGATTATTTACTATCATAGAGAACATACATTCTGTCAAAAAAATATCGGGAATTGTTCATTTAAAAAGCGCGCGTTACACATGTCTAATTTTTTTTGCTAGAATGTTTGTACAACTGTCCTCTATAGTGTCGCAGAGTTTGAGCGTGATCTGTCAATTAGTATGTTTTTGGCATTTAATTATATCAGTCAACCGCAGGTGTGCTCTGCGCTTTTTACTATGGATAAAAATATCGAACCAAGAATTAGTCTTAAATTTTGTGTTTTGAACGGGTCGAATCCTTGAAAATGTTGCAGAAAACCTATGGCGAGTGTGCTTTATCAAGTGGTCAACGTCTACGAGTGGAAGATTTGCCTCGATCTGGTCAACCATCAACGTCTTCGACGGATGAAAACGTCGACAAAGTCAAAGAAATGGTTCTGGAAAACCATCAGTTAAGTTTGAGGGAGGTAGCTCGTGAGCTTAGCGTGTCTCACGAATCAATTCGCAACATTTTATACCATCAATTGGGCATGAGACGCGTGGCTGCTCGACTCGTTCTAAGAGAGTTGAATTTCTTTCAAAAAATTCATGGGAAGAAGGTGACTGAAGATATGCTTGAGCAAGTGAATTCGGACCCAACGTTTATCCAGCGCATCATAACAGATGATGAAACGGGGGTATATGAGTTTGACATGCAAACCAGTTAACAGGCGGCTGATGAAGCTGAATGGCGCTATCCACATGAGCCGAAACCCAAAAATCCACGTTAAAGTCGGTCAAAGGTGAAAGTCATGTTACTCGCTTTCTTTGATTATCATGGTCTTGTGCATTCGGAATTCATTCCAAATGGTTCTACGGTAAATAGAGAATATTATTTGGAAGTTATGCGACATTTGAGAGAGAATGTAGGAGTGCGTAGGAAACGGCCCAATTTATGTAAAGAAAACACATGGATCTTGCACCATGATAACGCACTTTTTTGACCAAAACTCGACAAATATCATCGAAAAACCACCGTATTCAATGGATTTAGCACCCCGTGACTTTTTCCTTTTCGCAAAACTCAAATTGCCACTCCGCGGACGCCGCTCTGAGTCTATAGAGGCCATTAAGGGGAATCCACTGAAGGAATTGAAGAAGATCTCTTCAAACACGCTTAAAAGATGCTTTGATGACTGTACTAATCGTTGGCATATGTGTATTGCTTCGAATGGAACCTATTTTGAAGGCGACAAAATAAATTTTGCTGATGATTTTTTGACAGAATGTATATAGGTTCCTATGGTTCCGCCAGGAGAAGCAATCTTCTTCAGAATCGTCCCAGAACGAGAATACTGCTCAACGCGATAAGCGATTCACATTTCTTGTTATCTGCGTAACGCCGCCGTATAAATGAAAGACGCTGGCTATAGGGCGCCTCGCGAGATGTGTGAAGCGAAATGGCTGAATAGAAATCGGTTGAGCTGCTGACTGATCGATAAACGTCCCACAATTCTCAGCAGAAAGATTTCAAGATTCAGACGACTTCTTGTAAGAACGAAAGAAAAGTGCCTGGTTACTGACATTTAGAGAACACTTTTAGCTTACTGAATGGTTACAGCAGTATAAGACACAGAGAAGATAAAAATATCCCATGCAAAATATACGAGTAAGTATGTTGGATGAATGTTTGCCTTTCAATCGAATTGAAGTGTGTGCAATCCATAAGAAGGGCAGATACTGCAATGAGCGCCAACTATCGGGGTTAGGTTGGGATGACAGCGGACGGCCAATATGGGCTACACTCAGGCCAAGATCCTGTTGTGATGCCATAATTTGTTTCAATCTCTTCTAAAACAAATCTGAACTGATCAAAATTCAAAATTGCACCGTGCTGAGATCTTCCAACTCACTGACAAATGGACAATGACACAAAAGGCTTTTGAAAGCTTCTGCAGAATTCATGCGTCTGTACGCCTAACCTATGAGTTTGTCGGCCTATATAGATGTCCTGTTATAACATAAATTAGACTATAATTACTTTGGTTCAGCAGAGATTCTGTGCGTTTAGAATTAAGAGTCGGCCACAAATGGCGGAGAACTCTGTTGGTAGGCTCGTGACGCCATTTTTCGTTCTCTACTCTTATAAATTTCTCAAAAATAAGTAACTATAATAAATAAAGGTAATAAAGCGTATATGTAAAGCTCTGTGTAGTTCATCGATCTTCGTAGTCGGCATAAAACTGTAGGTACCTCAATTTATGGAACAACATCAAGACGCACACCACTAATAGGATGAGGAGCTCGGCCAAACACCTAGCAGTAGTGTACGCCTCAATTATTTATTTTTTTATTTTAGTTGATAGACCTTAAAATTCTCTCGATGTCGTCATGGGAAATGACTTAGCTATCTCGTTAAAAGATGTGGGGCACTTCATGATTACCATGGAAGTTATCGATTGCTTTGTGAAATCTTTTATAGCCCACTTGGCTTTCAGTGAAAATGGAGATATTCGTGGTGAAAAGATTTCAAAGGTGAGCTCTTTAACATACCGTTATTCGGCTCTGGCGAATTTGATACAATCAGATGGTTGGCTGACCTCACTCGAGATGTGTTTACAAAAAACCCGAGATGGTGTTGGTGACTTACGAAAAAAATTAGCCAATGACACTCCGTTGCTATCTGAGAAACGACTGATTGAGCGAGTGTGTCAATACATGTGAAATGATCGTGCAGAACTCGGCTGCCGAATCCCCAAGCGTGGCAGCAAAGTTCCTCTCATAGTTTTCTTTTTCACCATAGCTAATAATAATTTATCATCCTTGGCAGATACCATCTCCGAGTAACGCGTCAGATATTGCGAAATCTTTTTTGACTTAGAAAATAACACCAATGTTATGCCAACAATAATAAGTGCACTAAAATTTTACTCGGGTAATTCAGTGAAAGGTTAGAGTGACAAACTTAAATTAAAAACATATGGTTTGTGTTAGGTGTGGTCGGATTTCAATAATTTGCAAAAACATAATTTTTATAATTGGCGCTTAAACCTTTTACTGGGTATTTGGCCAGGCGCCTTCTCCTAGTTGTGGTGGGCATCTTGATGTTGTCCTACAAATGTGAACGGCTGATGGTTTTTATGAGGAGTTTTTTCATGGCAGAAATACACTCGGAGGCTTGCCATTGCCGGCCGAGAGGTGCCCGCTTTTAGAAAAACTGTTTCTATCATTTGGTGTTTCGAGTCTGGGGTCGCCACCACCGCTGTGTAAAAATAGTTCGAGAAATTGGTCTATTCAAACGATAATATTCCTGCTGATCTGAAGAGCTGAACAGTATCCTTCGTTAATTTACTTATACGAGGGTTGCCTTTTATATTTTGCGCCTTTGTAACACCACGTATGATGATTTACATTTTTAAGGAAAAGTTTGGAATTTTTTTTAGCATAGAATTACATATAACGTTTTCACTTAGGAGCTTTTCGTACAAAAGAAAAGATAGAATTAACTTCTGATAATTTTCGTGGAAGAATTTACCACCTGGATTAAAAAAATTCCAGAACAACCACCAGGTGATGTTCTAAGTCAACTGATGTGAATTCGTTTTTTTTGTTTGTTAGGTTGCCACATCTAGATTAACATTCCTACCGGAATTGTATCGCCATTGCTTGACATTTGCAAAAGTTACGTCATCTTAAGTAAATCCACCTAAGCACGTGTTTTCGATTTTTACAGTTTTAAAAATTTGATTTCGTCCTCCATTGAGGATGGCGGTCGTAGTAGCAGACCGTCGATATCAAAAACTGATGGAAATATCATTCAAGTGAAAGAAAAGTCGATCAATAACCGCAAATTAACCATCGGAAAGCTGGCAGAGGATTTAAACATTGGTTATAGACCTGTTCAGTTTATTGTAGTTTAAGATTTGGATTTGCGCCGTCTCGCTGTAAACTTTGGACTTAAATTTCATGCAAAAAAAAAAAAGAGATCGCGTGATATAGCTAAATATAGGATTTCCAAGGCTGAATTCCACCCAACATTCATCAAAAGCATAATTACTGGAGACGAGATGTGGGTTTATGAGTACGACACGCAATCAAGACATTAGGCGAGTGAGTGGCGAACCAAGACCAAAAAAATACGTTCACCGGTATTATACAACACGAATTTTTGCCGGAAGGTTGGACAGTTAACAATGACAGTAACAGCATTTAAGCATTTTGAGACGCTTCTGTGAAACAATTCGCCAAAAAAGAAAGGATAAAGGACAACGAGTACCAACGTGGCCGTCAATCCTTTGAAATTTTGAGAAGACCGTCCAAAAACGGCTTGATAACGCAAGATCTTCATGAGACATATCGCGAGATATAGGCATGCTGAGTTATGTCGCACCATTCCACCTAGAGAATCTCAAAACACAACCATTTGTTTGCCAGAAGATTTGGGAGAATTAAGGACAACCAACCGCCGAAGACGAATCATCTTTCACACATCTGAGCTCACAAGAGAGAGTTTATGAGCACTCAAAAGTTCGAATTAATGGGCCATCCGCTTTACAGCCCTGCTTTGGTACCTTAGGATTTCTTCTTGTTCTCGAACATCTAAAATAAAATGTGCATTGACTTCCAAAGAAAATATTTTGAAAAACAATGAAGCCATTTTCATTATTATTTTAAATATTGAAGCCGAACCATATCAGTTGCTTCTTTGGAGCAGTAAACACGTTACAGCAATTTTGCTCAAAATATTATTTTGTGGATGTGGCGCGTTCTTTCTTTTATTTTCTTTCGTGGATTGCTCTCTTCTCAGAGCTTCAACTTGTGTAGATACAGGAACCGGCACTCGAAGTGTAACCAACTTCAGACCGCTCGCTGTCTGTTAGTCAGCTAAATGATAGTCCAGAGTATTGTTTACAAGCGCAAGGAAGCATTTTGCCGAGAGTAAACGCGAAAAAAGAAAATCAGTAATGGATTTCAAACATAATAGTGTGATTGCATTATATAATATTTGGCTGAAAATCACAACAATAGCTGGGGTCGTGAGCTCGAGCAACTTAAAGTAAATAAAGTTTTTGTTTATCGCACCATTACTCGTTACAATGATACTGGTAGCATCGCGAAACGATCACCTTCATGGTCATCAAAAGACTACAACGTCACGTGGAATGGTTCAAAAAGTGAAGAAGCGACTTGAGCGACATCCCCGAGGAAGTGCCAATTAAATGGCGAAAGAACTGAAAATATCTGACCGTAGCATCCGCCGCATACTGAAAAATGATCTCAAAGACAAGCTTTACAACATCCATAAGGCGCATGATCTCACACCAAAGCAGTAAAGCGGCACCAAGTCAGATTTGGGAGAGCGAAGGAGTTGTTTCGCTTGGCCGAAAGCGGTCAATTTCCGAACATGATGAGAGAATTGTTCAAATTGTGCAATTCGTAAACTCCCAAAACGATAGGGTTTATTTGAGCGACCGTTCATACGAGAATTTGAGTCATCGATTGGCCACCAGGTGGCAGCACCCGCCACAGGTAATGGTTTGGGCCACTGTAACCGCAGATGGGTGCTCTCCAATCGTTTTCATCGTGCCTGGCATCAAGGTAAATGCGTAAGTATTCTGGAGGTTGCTTTGAAGACGTGGGCAGACACACATTTCAGTGGCAGACCATGGACGTTTCAACAGAACTCGACACCGTCTCACAAAGCTCGAGTGAACCAAGAATGGCTAAAGAACAACGTTCCGAACTTCATAACGTCCACACAATGGCTCTCAAATTAATCAGCCGCGAATCCGATGGATTATTCTCTTTGGGCTAGTCTCGAGGCGCTGAAAAAAGCCATTGGCCGCGAGTGGGCCAAAATACCTGAAAGTCACACTCGGGCAGCTGGCGATTCGTTTCTGAACCGTCTCAAGGTCATAGTCACGGCACATGTTTTACTTTGAATTGATTACAAGTAATTTTCCAAACTAAATGTATGGCCCTATTAATTGGTTGGCTTAGTGCAACTTTTTTAAAGTGAAATTTAACAGCTTGCAAATAGAGAAATTCTTGGTTCTGTGTGACGAAAAAGATAATATGGATTTCAGTGCCGCCGAAAGCGAATGCGAGGTGACTTCATCTAAGCCAGCCTTTTTGCAGGAAGATGATTGTGATTCCAGTGCTGAAGGAAACGAAGAAGATCAAAGAGCGCATAACGCAGGAAAAAATGCCTGATTAAATTATGTTCAGTTTTTAAATTGAAAATAAACGGAAGGTTGGCGCAAAAAAAAAAGCATTTGTGATGAGTACAAAGTAAAGCTTTGTACGCTCTGCACTGAGAATTCAATTTAAGTGTTTTTTTATATACATAAGTAGAACAAAATTACCTTTTTATTTTTTTAATACCACAGCAGATTTTTACTTGTTGAAGTTTGGTTTAATTTTTTTGTTAAAAACTAAATGTGATATGGAAATGCTCTCATAAAATAAGTATTTTGGATTATTTTTACAAATAAATTAAGGGGAAAACACAAAATGCTTCGGTAATTTTGAATTGAAATAAAATGAGAATAATATTTTCACAATCAAGCACTTTTAGTGGCACAGCAGCTTCAAAATGACTTGTAAAACTATGGTAGCCGAGAACTGACTATCTTTAGTATGACATATAAAAAATATCAGTGGATATGAAAAGTGAAAAACAAACCAGCACACAGGTATAAATATACATATTTTTTTAACTTGGGACAGCAACAACATTGACATCGCTGTAATTGTGATATTTCTAAAACCTGCACTCAAATTCTGATACTCTTTGTTAAGCGTAACTTAATATTATACTCACTTAACTAATAAAAATATTATTAAAATATATCAGCAATTATTGGTAAAGTAAAAAGTTCGATCCATTTTTCACTAGATGTCTTTAGTGAGCCATATCCCTAATTTACGCGATGCGTTTGGCGAGGCCAGTTGTGTGGCACGGCATTTCAAAATAGATGTAGCGAAAGAGGAATGCGATAAATTTTTCAATACCATTACGTCAAAAATCGAGGCAGGTGATCAAAAACCGGATGTGCTGTTTATGTACCCTGCACACCAAGGCGGTGGCTCAAACGATTTGGTAATATGACGTTGAAGACGAGGCACGCTCTGGTACGCCGATGGTCGAAAATTTTGACAAAATTATGGAGTCGTCATCTGAGCTGTCCATCGTTCAGGAGCTGAAGAATAGCCAGAAAACCATTTGCATTTCGGCTGGTCTCAGGAAGACGCTACGACGCAAACGAGCCTTTCGAACCGAATTTATGCCTGCGATTCTTCACCTAAACGGTCGATTCTATGTTGCCGGAATGTGTCGAATTCGTATCCGTTCAGTGATTGCCACTTCAGGAGTATCACCCAATCATGTTATTGGCAATATTTTATGATGTTAACGGCAAAAGTCTCCAACTCTGGATTAACAGCTAACGCGAAGGTTTTGCTTTATATTTCCTGTTGGAACAGAAACATCTAATACGGGCTGCTCTCAAGCACTTAATCCGAGCTCTACTGTCAGCAGCTGACCAGAATAAAGCATGAAAGAGACAAAAAATTCAGAAATTGTGATTAGGAAGGGTGATGTCTTGCGTCAAGAAAACACTAGGTCGTATATATCATTAACGATGTACCAGAAGCTCCGAGAGGTTGGGTCGATGGTTCTATCGCAACCGTTGAATAATCCAGACCCGGCGCTAAGTAATTATCAACTTTTCAAGTATTTTTATTGAATTTTATTTATTTATTTATTCAATTTCATTGAATATACAAAACTCGCCTCAAGAGATGCTTGTGGAAATGAAAGAGGCTGACTTCTTGAATCGTCGAATAATGAAATTGTCTTCAAAAGTTATCAAACAAAATGGAACATATAAATCGGATAATTGCAAGTATGTTGATTCCATCCTCAAAACGAAGCGAAAACATGATCAGAACTTTTTACTTGACCCAATATTTTTTAAATACCTGACTTCGATACATTTTTACCATAAATTTAAAAAAAAATTAATTGGCCTTGAGCTCATAAAAATCAGTATTATCTAAATTATTATACCATAATATGTGCATATATACCATAAAACCAACAAAAAAATATACAACACAGTGCTATCCACGTAAACCGTATAGCCAGAATTGCGCGACCGTCCTGATTACTTGAATGTTCGGATTATAGATGATGAATGATGGTATAAAAAATTTACAACAAAGTTTTGAGAATTACAAATTGATGAAGAAATTTAGCCTTTTTAGAAAATAACAATAAAAAAACAGTAAAGGTTCGGACCGAACTCTACATACACGCGCACATTTTAATGAAATTTAATTTGGGCTGCCGATTTTTGTTTATTGGTTACCAACTTTCATGGTAGAAGGTGATCAGATTATAGGTACTTTTTCCAATAGGGGTTTTCTGGACAGATCACGAGTAATTACTGTCAAACTAAATACATAATTTTTTTCAGTATTCTTTAACATTTCATCATGGAAACTTTTACGAGGAAGTGAATTGAAAACAATCCATTCATTACATCCATTGAAAACAACCGTTTGGTGTGGCCTATGGGCTGGAAGAATCATCATCGGTCCATATTTCTGCAAAGACGAGACTGGTGCCAATGTAGAAGTGAGTGATAAACGACTTTTTGATGGCGGAAGTTGAAGCATCTGTCCGCCACAACATTTGCTTCTAACAAGACGGTTGCTTGCCATACAACCCGTGAAACAATGGACCAGTGGATTGGCTACCAAGATCGTGTGATATCACATCTTTGGACTTTTATTTGTGAGATTATGTAAAGTCTAAATGCTTTGTAGATAAACCAACTCCGATTGAGGCATTGGAAGCTAACATTAATAAGGTTGTTCGCAAGATAGCGAACGAAGTCCTCCAGCGAGTCATTAAAAATTGGTGTTTACGGATGGCCGAATTATGGCGCAATTGCGGCCAACATTTGAAAGGGATTGTCTTTAAAAAATAAATGCCACGAATGGTTCTTCATAAAAATAATAAAGACTACTCAAACAATTTAAATTCTCATTGTTTTATTTCAATTGAAAGTCCTCTAAATTGATTACCCTTTATTATTTCTTGATAAAGTTATCGTGCGCACGGACGGACGGACAAGGCTAAATTGACTTTCATTGACTATCATTTTGAGCATTTTTATATAATATAATACCATTGGGGACAGATGGGCGCAGGTATAAAAAAAAATAATCAAAAAACAAAAGAAAAAAAATTTAAAAACAAAAGAAAAAATAATTAAAAAACAAAAGAAAAAAAATTCAAAAACAAAAGAAAAAAAATTAAAAAACAAAAGAAAAAAATTTAAAAACAAAAATTAAAAAAAAAATTAAAAAAAAAAAATTAAAATAAAAAACTATTAAAATAAAATTATTAAAAAAATAATATTTTAAAAAAGATAATTATTGAAAAAAAGAAATGTATTTAAAAAATGTATGCATTTGTATACCATTTATACATATGGTATTTTGCCATAATTATACGCCAACACAAATTTTACGTCTGTCTATTATAAAAATTAGCACAATAATAAAATGTCACTATGAATGAAAATGAACAAAAGCTAACCGCGTACGAAAAATTACTAATAAAATACAGTCATTTAGCAAGAATGTACAAACCAAAACGAAAATTTGTGTCCGAATTTCGAAGATAACACTGTGTATTGTATATAGATTCGTATGTAAATTTTATGGTAGATGAATTCTTTAATATAATATAATAAATAATAGTTGTAACAGGGTTTTTAGACGCATAGAACTTTCATACTTTCATTCGATAAGAGCCGCTGTGAAAGTGAATAAGACCGAAGACTCAAATCTCTCGATCTGACGCTGTTCATAATAACTCGACCTCTGCCCGTTAATTACATGGAAGATTTTGAAGAAAGATCTTGAGCTTCGCTCGCAGAAGATAACTGGTACAGGATCAAACTTTTGGTGACCGAATTTTCTTAAGAAATGAGCCTGTCAGTTTTTACTTTAGGTCATGCGACTCTTTTTGAGCTTTTTTTATTTTTGTTTTGTGTATATTGACGGCCGCCGTAGCCGAATGGGTTGGTGCGTGACTACCATTCGGAATTCAGAGAGAGAACGTCGGTTCGAATCTCGGTGAAAACACCAAAATTAAGAAAAACATTTTTCTAATAGCGGTCCGAGTGTATTTCTGCCATGAAAAAGCTCCACATAAAAATATCTGCCGTTCGGAGTCGGCTTAAAACTGTAGGTCCCTCCATTTGTGGAACAACATCAAGACGCACACCACAAATAGGAGGAGGAGCTTCGGCCAAACACCCAAAAAGGGTGTACGCGCCAATTATATATATATATTGAGTCAGTGATCTATGCTGATAAACTGGCTATCATTGACAAATTGGAAGCCATCACGGTTATGTTAGGTAGGGGTGTAAAATTGAACCGGCCAATCAATCTTCATGGAACAGGATTGTGTTAGCCATGGACCGAAATTATTTATTAATTGTTTAAGTAAAAAAGAAAATAAAAAAATATATTTAAAAAACGAAAAATATATAAAACAAAACATTAAAATATATATATACCAACAAATATATAAAAAATATATATAAAAAACAACGAAAAAAAAGTTCTATACGTCTGTAAACATCCGTTGTATGCAATATTCAAACGCTCAGCTGGCTGAAATGGTAAACTGAAATAGCTTTTTTTTTGGATAAAATTGTATGCAATTCGGAGCTGAATGAAGGTTATTTTATTTTTATATAATACTTGTTTATGTCAAAATTTTCTTTTAAACTTCTATTCAAAAATTACCCAGAATTCCATTAAACGAAGCATTTTTCTAGCTACATATGTATGGCAACAACAAAAAGCGTTCTGTGCCGATGGATAGTTGTCATCACGATAGTCAGGCGGCACTCAAGCTTTGAAGCTAAATTCTCACTGGTCCTTGAGTGTATTTGTTAGGAACGCGCAATCGCACAATCCGGCGTATATGGGTCCCAAGACACAGGGGTAAACGTATCATCGCACACCTATGGGACAACACACCAACAAGGAGAAGCTTAGGAATGAAGAGCTAAGACTAAGAGATGTTAGCTGATACCGAATTTGAAACTACGCTAGGCGAAGCCTTTACTAGGGAAGGGGTAAAATAAATAAAAAAGGCTTAGGAAACTCATAACTCTTCCTAAGGATAAACTGACATTCTCATAGGCTATTGCAATTGCGCAATTATCTTCAATGGATTGGGATATGGTCTACTGAATCTTGTCGTTTCTGTGACTAAACCCTAGATACTTTAATACACCTTCTTCTTGAATGTGGCGCAATAGCGCGGAGAAGATTGATACATCTCGACTAATTGTAGCCAGAAGAAAGGCATGTACGCTTAGCCCAACCCAACTTTATCTTATGTTTAATAAGGGAACTTGGTTTGGATATGGTAGTGTGTTATTTTATTCCAGATTGGCTCATGTGTCAATTGTTTGCCTGTCAGTTTTGAGCATAATCTCTGATACTGCTACTTTATGCGTACGTGGAACAAATTTGTAAACATATGATTGCTCGGTATATCGTGAAAATTTTGCTAAGTCAAGTTTAGTTAAGCAAAGATTCTACAGAGAGCTACAGAATTTAAATTGGATAGTCAAATAGATGGTGATTATGATAGCCTCGTTGTGGCCATAAACTCACTTATGTGACTTGAGAAAATTGTGCTCGCGAATTATTAAGCATCAGGGGGATAACAGCCGATATTAGTGTCCAGCTCAGATCGGTACAGTGAGTTGCTTTGTCGAAATTTTGGGAATGATGTGGGTTGAAGTGTTCCCTGTGCTGCAAGTGCTAAAGAAAAACTTTCTTTGGACCAACATGTTACCGAAGGCATCCTTATATGAATATGGAAATAAATAAATAAATAAGTAGTATTACACTAATATTTGAGCGTGTGGAAGCGTTTAAGCGAGAAGATTCTATGCAAGAGGCTGAAGAGGACTCAAACCACCAACACGCTTACGTAGAGTGCGGACTGAAGAAAATATCGCAGCTGTATCGGCCAGTGTTAATGATGACCATCAATTATCGATTCGTCGCCGTTCGCAGCAATTGGGCCTCTGTTACTCAACAACGTGGAAAATTTTGCGAAAGGATTTAGGTGTGAACCCTTTCAAAATACAGTTGGTGCAAGAATTGAAGCCGAACGACCTACCGCAACGCAAAATTGTTGGTGAATGGGCTCTTGGAAAGTTGGCCGAAGATCCACTTTTTTATCGAAAAATTGTGTTCAGCGACGAAGCTCATTTTTGGATCAATGGGTACGTAAATAAGCAGAATTGTCGATTTTGGAGTGAAGATCAGCCAGAAGAATTGCAAGAGCTACCAATGTATCCAGAAAAGGTCACAGTTTGGTGCGGTTTATACTGCGAATCGTAACGTAACTGTGACTGGTGAGCGCTACCGTGAAATGATATCCAACTTTTTTTTGCCCAAAATGCAAGAGCTTGACTTGCATGACATGTGATTTCAGCAAGACGGTGTTGAGAGGCGAGTTCGGTGAACATTTTATTTCACTTTCGGGACCTGTCAGTTGGCCACCCAGATCGTGCGATATAACGCCTTTAGATTATTTTGTGTGGGCCTATGTTAAAGCTCATGTCTATTCAGACAAGCCTGCTTCAATTAACTCATTGGAAGACAATATTAAAGCATTTATATGTGAGATACCGGCCGAAACATTGAAAAGAGTATGCGGATGGACCATTTGAAGCGCAGTTGCCGTCAAAATTTGCATGAAATAATCTTCAAACATTAAATTATATGGACTGTACTATCGATTTAAATAAAAGTTTCATGCATTTTTCTAAATTTTACGTGCTTTTTTGAAACACTTTCCTGTAGCTCTTAAAAAATCACCCTTTACATATCCTCTGGTATGCGAATATTTGACCAAAAACAACATTAATACCGTTCCGAAAGTACACGTATTCACCCGGAAGGTCCACTTGCGACTTTTCTCTGATACCACTTCACGCATTTAACGTTTTTTGAAATTATTGATGCGATAAGAGAGAATTTGCGCCGACCGCCTTATGAAAAAAAATAGTTTTGAAAGCGCAAAAAGTGTGGGAATATGTGTCTTGGTTACCATTGGGATTACTTTGAAAAAATATAGCAATGAAAAATAAAACGTTTTTGTGTTACGAAGAAATTCCGAGTACTTTTTGAACAGAAGTTAAGGTTTGAATGCTCCAATCTTATTATAGTTCGATGGGTAATAATTTTTCTTTAAGAATAATTTCGATATTTTGTTGTTTGTATAAATTTTACTCCAAATAAAGAGTGATCAGATTGGAGATATTTTTTCCAATAGGTTTTTTTTGACAGATCACGCGTGACTACTGTCCAAGTAAATACACAATTTTTTTCAGTAACTATTGACATTTCATCATAGAATGACGCCTCAACAACGTTAACAAATCGTACAATTGTATAACAAAAATCGACGCTCTGCGAAAAGTGTTCATCGCGTGGTCAGGTCGACTTATGGTGTACATAACCATCCTACCGATGAGGCCCATTTTAATGGCTACGTTAATAAGGAAAATTGCCGTATTTGGGCTGAAGAGCAAATCGAAGCCATTCAAGAACAGCTATTACATCCATTGAAAGCAACCGTTTGGTGCGGCCTATGGGCTGAAAGAATCATCGGTCCATATTTCTTCAAAGACGGGGCTTGTGCCAATGTAACAGTGTAAGATGGCGCTACTTGCCATACAGTTCGTGAAACAATGGATTTACTGCGTAGTCATTTCGGTAAGCAATCTATCTCTCGTCTCGGACCAGTGGATTGGCCACAAAAATCGTGTAATATCACACCTTTGGACTTTTATTTGTTAGGTAATGTAAAGTCTAAATGCTTTGTGTATAAACCAGCTTTGATTGAGGCATTGGAAGCCAACATTACTAAAGTTATTCACGAGATACCGAACGAAGTCCTCCAGCGAGTCATTAAAAATTGGTGTTTATGGATCACCGAATTACGCCGCAGATGCGGCCAAGATTTAAGAGAGATTATCTTTGAAAAATAAATGTCATGAATGGTTCTACACAAAAATAATAAAGATTGCACACAGTCAATTTGAATTTTCGTTGTTTTATTTCAATTTAAAATCCGATACCTCTAATTTGATCACCCTTCACTAAAAAAATTTAGGGAGTTTTTTTCGTATAGAATGTTTTATACGCAAATTAAAATTATTTCTATAATCTATTCCGTTTAATTCACTCAGAACGTGTGTTGATACCTGCAAACTATTTATTAAAATTCAATGACAATCCTCTACCACATACGATAAAAAAAGTTCTTCACTTACCAAGGAAATGATGAAACCTTGTTTTGCTGACACTATGAAATTTAGAATATACGTACGTACATACATAAAAAGTCACAAAAGAATACACTTCCCAATAATTGTTTTTCACATATGCAAACAAGAACTAAATAGTTAAAAGAAAACTGAAATCAAACCCGTGTGCTGTGCACAGACGCGCATACACTCATACGGTATTGTTTCGACGTCACTTTTTGAGAACCCACCTTTAACTTTCGATTTCTTCGTGCTACTAGTAATTATTGCCTTGAATTTCTTCGGCAAACGCGTATGGCCCACGGGCGAAGTGCTGCCGAACAAGTTATCAAACATATCCATTTTACCACCGACATTATTTGAACGTTTCGAGCGACGCGGTGCACCTGAACTTTCGGGTGGCGGTTCGAAGAGATCCTCATAGTCAGCGGATCCAGGCGAATATGGACTTTCCATTTCAGTTAGATTCACCTGATCGTCTAAGCCGCCATTTCGTGCATTTGAATTGGATGAAGGTAGGCCGGCACCACTGCTACTGCCCACACTGCTAGAAACTTTAGGCAGCGGCAATTTTGATATTTGATTACTTTTCATTATGGGGGTTGGACTGGAAATTACTGGTATGTGTTGGGAGGCCTGTGCATTGCCATTAGATAATAGTACATTCGATATCACAGTGAGGCCCAATGCCTCGTCGGTCTTGTCGCGCATGCCCAAGCCGTCATCGTGAGCATTGCCCATGATAGTGGAGTGCACATGTGTCGCTGTGTTGTATTGTTGGTCAATGGATTTGTTCAAATCTTGTGAACTATTCTGCTTTGTGTTCATTAGTTTCATTACTAACTCAACGGGGTTGAGTGTGGGACCTTGTGAAGTCATGCCACTGCCGGTGGCGGAAATCTGTGTAGGGATCGCACTACGTTCACTGGGTAGACGCTGTTCGTCAACGATGTGCTTTTGAGGGGGCACCACTTCGACACCATTATCCCCTCCAATTGAGGTTTGTGTGCTGTTTAATGGCGCGGGTGACGGAGAACGCGGTGACATAGATGGTGACTTTGTAGGATCAAAGGGATCGTAAGCGTCTGGCGAGCATGGACCGGACTCAGGCGGTGTGTTTGGACCAATTTTCTGACTGCCTTGCACATGCATGGTTTCCAGTTCTGACCGATGTGTATCTGGTTCATGCACTTCCGCCATTTCAGATTCCGAATTCAATTCGGCCTCATCATGCAGTGGATTATTTCGCACTTTATTTTGCTTTTTAGCGGCTATGTTGAACTTAACAGTAGGTGGTTCAGGTGGTGTCTTCGGTCCAGTTTGTGGCATATCATAAGACTCTTCAAGTATGGTTTCAAGACGTTCGCGTTCTAGTGGTGGCGTTTTGTCTAGCTGTGAAGATGATCGCACTCCATTACTCATTTGCGAGCGATGATGATCCATTTCTTCGGCTATGGATGCGCTGCGACGGCGTTCGCGTCGTCGTTCATGCTCATGCTCTTGTTCATGCTCATGTTCGTGCTCACTGTCTTGTCCGCCGACACCCTCCTCACTATCGGTGAGAACTATAACATCGGCCGGTTCCTGGTGCACCTGGAATGGCGATCGCTCCAGATCGATGATCGCTACAGGTTTTGCATCGAGCTTCTTGCGCTTCTTTTTCTTTTTGTTAGCAGCGTTCAAGCTATTCAAACAATCAATAGAATTGCGCCGATTCGTATGCAAATCTTCACGGGTAGGCGGCAGCGTGACAACTGTTGTTTGTGATGGTTGCTGGTTTGTAGCAACCTCTTTATTGAAACTTACACTAACGAGTATATTGTTGCCTGAAGCAAATACTTCCTTTGATGGTATTGGTTCTGGTGTTTGGGTGCGTCTAGTGCGCCGTTTCTCCTTGCGCACTTCGCGTCGCTTTTCACCTTTCTTCTTCTTCTTAATACGCTTTCGTTTGTCACGTTTGCTGGATATCGAAGTGCTACGACGTGGTTCTGGCTGATAGATGCCATGCATTTCGTGAATAAGACGCGGGGAGACCAATGGCGGCGTCCATGAGATATTGTTATCGCGTTCGTAGTCGAGCACAGGCGGTGGACTGGGAGATGGCGACCATGTAGGTTCTTCAATGGCGGGCTTTTGTTTTGGTGAATGGCGGCGTTTCTTCTTTGGTGGGCGATCTACCTCGAAAGCATCGCGCGAGATGCGAATATTGGGCTCCGGACTTAAGTTTGGCAGGCGCTTCTTCTTCTTTTTCTTACCTTTTTCCTTTAACTTTTTCTTTTTGCCTTTGGTTACGCGCAAAATTGGCGTCTTTGAGTGGCTTCTATGTAAGCGCGGCGTATACCTGGGTGAAGCAGAAATTGAACGTAATCGAGACGGGGAACGTGAGATAACTGCTTGTGGTATCGGAGAACCGCCCCGCATGCGTCTTATGACCTTTCTACCAGCCATACGCTGAGGTGTCATCGATCGTGAGCGCATACGTATCGGAGTTCGTGAATGTCTATGCATTGGCGTCAATCGACGTGGTGAGAGCGAGTGCCGACGGGGTGAATGATACCGTTGTCTTGGTGAAACCGACTGTCGCTGCATCAAGGGTTGTGGACTTGGTGATATACTAAAACTGCCGCGTCGATTTCTTCTGGGTGACATCGAACGACCACGAGAACGAGATCTAGAGAATGACCTACCACCACCTCTACGATCGCGCGGGCTTGGTGATCTGCTAAAATTGCGCATTTGTCGGCTAGTATCACGCCCATAGCGATCTCTGACCTCCCTGACTTCCCTAAAGTTACGTTGCATACCGACAACGTTGCGCACATTATAGCGCGGTATTTCTCGACGTTTCTGACGATATTGATTTTGGAATCTGTTTCGTTCTTGCGCCCTATTATTCACGTTATTATTGAAGCGGCCACCCTGACGCCAGTTGTTTTCTTTATTGTTCGATCGGCTGCGTGAACGCAATGACCGGGAACGCGAACGCCTACGGCCGCGAACACGTGGCGTTCTAGAGCGCGATCTTGCTGAATATGACGGTGAACGGGAGCGGCTTACGACACCTCGTGGAGAACGCGAGCGACTACGTATAGGGCTTCGGCTACGAGTAGGTGTTCGTGAATGTGATCTTGATCTGGACCTGGAACGAGATCGGGATCGGGATCGGGAACGTGATTTGGAAATACGACGTCGATCCCTAGTTTTGTTGACTTGTTGCTTATCGGTGCGATAGTTACGTATCTTTTGTTTGCTGCTCACTTTCTTGAACGTTTCAACTTTCTTATCACGCCTATCGCGTTTCTTACTGCTTCTACGCTTCTTAGTGCTGCGTGCATTATCCTCATCGTCCGAAATCAGTTCGGTCTCTATGGTGACTGGTTCGTTCGCAACAATTTCAGGCGTTTTACCCTCTTCTTCTCCTACGTCGTTTTCCGCATTACTATTCTTCGAGGTATTTAAGGACTTTGTCCCTATCTCTTCGGCTTGTCCATTTTCATTACCTTCATCTGGTTCGTTATTCTCATCCAAACATGGAGTATAAGAACGGTCCGGTTCGCTTTCGTTAATGTCTGAACCTGCCTTTGACTTATCCTTATTCTTTTTGTTGCGCTCCTTAACCTTCTCTGATTCATCCTCCAACTGACCTTCCTCCAAGTCGGATTTATCGGCTGCTTGCACCGCTTTTTCATATTCTTTCGGCTTATCAATGTCCAATTCTTCCCAATCACTATCATCATACAATTCTAAGACGCCCTTCTTACTGGCAGTACCTAAATCATTTTCAGGCATTTTCGCTTCAGACACAGCTGGGCTCGGTGTATGATCGCTACGATCTGTGCATTTTTCCGCCTCATTCTCAGTTTGTTCACTGTTACTCTTAATACTGTCATCGAGATTTTCTTCCACTTTATCCGTCTCCATATTAGAACCATCATTGGATACTATCTCATGTTCTGGATCATATTGGGATTCGCCATCATCTGCGACATCGCGTGTGCCATGCTTTGGCGATGCAGCTTCTATTGCAATCTCGTCATTTTCATTCGCCTTCTCAACTTTATCATTTTCTATATATTTGTCTTTGTTTTCATCTCTTACTTCATCATTTTTTTGTTCTTCGTCGTCATAGTCGTTTTCTTCTGTCGGATTTTCTGGCTCATACAAGTCAGAATTTTTAACTGCAGCTGACTGGCTTGGATTAGTTTCTGGTGGCATTGGTATTTCATCGTCATCATCTAATTGTACTAAATCTTCATTTTCATCGTCTTCCTGAGAATCGATATTTTATGAAATAGGAGAAAGAAAAGTGATATATCATGGTTAGTATACCATTTTTGGTTGACTACATGTATTGAGTTCACCTAGACCTACACAAAAGCAATACAAATTATATACCTATTAAATTGACCTGCCAGTATTCTATTCAAAATTCAAACTAAAATTTTATTATAAACTAAGTAGCGTAAATATATAAAACTAAGTTCAGCACGAGAAAATGTCAGCCATTGCAATATAATATGGATTGCAATACCAGAGTGAATTCTAACTCATGTGAGAGACGTGTAACGAAGAAAATTCTTTAAAAAAAACAGAAAAAAAACTATACAGCCACTAATACTCAACAAATATTGACGACATGCACGATCACTGTATATAACTTTTAAAATTTTTGTGCTTATTCTAGTGGTTACTGTCATATACGACTGGTCTTAATGCTACAATAACAAAGTTCTGATCACTAGCAATCATAAAGTATTCTAACGCTTCACTTCTTATAGTTCTTATTTCATATGTGTCCACGAAATTACTGTGTCCACTTTACTATAATTCTTAATACAGCCCAAAGGTCGTTTTTTCAACTTTTTTCAATGTGAAGATAAATAAAATAAAATAAAATGAAATTCGATAGGGCTTTCTCGAAATCCTAAATATTAATTCAATAGTAGTGAACGCGTGGCAACGCCGCAGAAGTATATTAAGATAAACAGTTGAAATCAGCTGTTTAAAGGTAAAAAATTGTGAGTTATTTTTTGAATAAATAAAAATGAAATTACGGGGAAGAAAATAAAATTAAAAAGAGGCTAAGGCTTGCTAATGGAGATGTAGTTCTTGTGGACTTAGCTGGGCAGCACAAAGGAGTGCGACTACCATCCAATAAGAAAAAAGATCGGCGAAAGTATTTGTAACACTAGGAAGACCAAAGATTAAACGACCGCAATCACATTTTTGATAGAACTCATTTAAACATGAACAGTGTTTTTAAAATTGTGCCGAACAGCAGATATTTTTTATGAGGAGCTTTTTAATGGCAGAAATACACTCACAGGTTTGCCATAGCCTGTCGAGGATCGACCGCTATTAGGAAAAAACTTTTTCTTAATTTTGGTGTTTCACGGAGATTCGAAAGTACGTTCTCCGCATTCCGAATTATAGTGACGCACCAACCCCGAAAAAAAACACAGACATACATATAAATGAAACATTGTTCATACTAGATAATTCAAAATATCGGCCTTTCTGGTGTTATAGGCGCATATAAATTTCAAAAAGATGCTCAGAAAATGGCACTGAATCTAGTGAATTCACGTAGGCTCATGCATGATGTGTGGGTGTTTATTTTAATGGATCCTTACAAATCAGTTTATCTTCGCGAAAAATCTCGATTTCAAGTTTCCTTTTGAAGATTTTCTAACAGAAATATTCTTGTCACGGTTACTGTTCCTATCTAGGCGATTATTTCTTTGAAGACCTGAAAATTTTCCAAAATATCTCACTGAAGAGACTAGTTATCTTCTTAAAAAGATCTAAATGATTTCAGTGTGTTTTTTTAGGTCAAATTAAGCACATTTTGAATGGGAACCTATTATCTGTTTCTTGACATTCACAGTTCACAATTCGTGAATGATAAATGAAATGTTCACTATGGGCACTATGCGCCCAGTGATCGGCACGATAGCAATTAATCGTTATTATAATCAAATAATTTTGCCAAATTACTCCCACGTGCCCGCTGATAGACGCAATTTTTTTGGTGACATTTACATACAATTGGGTTCTATATCCGCAATTTGCACTGAGTAGTATATTTCAAAGCTTAAATTATGTTGTTTTCTTCACATGAATTCTATCTTTGACAAGGCACCACAGAAAACAGCTCAAAGTCATTACGTAGAGCGGTTTTGGCGATTAAATTGCTGCAGAATATCGTAAAATTCTTCCCGATAATTGCCTTTGCAATAAATTGATTTCTTCATGGCTGTGTGGCATGTCGTACCATCTTGTTCATACCGCAAATCGTTAATGTTTTCATCAATAGCTCAAAAATGTTTAATTCGTTGACGGGAAGCGTATTTTAAGCTGAATTTTCGTAGTAAAATAGTGTAATGGCGCTATCAGATCATAAAGCACTTCAAGAATAACAATAGAGGAATGTAAGGGCTTCTTAACACACTGACATGCATTTTTCAATGCCCACATGATATTTCTACTTAACTGTCAAAAGAGGTGCTGTCAAAACAAAACATTGTTAAAAAAGAAGCTTGAATTGTGAAAACCTGCAGTGTGTACAAGGTGGGCCATCTAATGATGGCTTTAAGTACAGAATGATTTTTTTTTAATGTGGTTTCTTTTTTTAATTTGAAAGTACAATCCTTACGGTTAATTATGGGACATTACTTTATTCAAACGACTTCCACGGCTGGCCTTTCGGTAGTCCATACGATGAACCCAATTGCTCAGCACAGCAGAGATGTGCATAAAATGTGCAACTACTGAGAGGGACGAAGAATTCGACGAATGTCGGTTCTACGTTACCGGAACGACCCGAACTGTCACTCCAGCAGCATTCCCCGTACATGTATGGGAAATGTTTATGCTGCTACAACAACAATTACGAGGAGTGTTTATGTGTTCTTGCAAATTTGCAGCAACAACAGCAAATTTGTTTGCTGTGCGGACTGTACATGCACGAGAATGTGTTGTATCCAATAGAGTTTCAGTTTCATGCACACATCTCTCAAATTTATGTATAAATTGCATGAAAGCCGCTTATCTTCTACCGAATTTAGAACGAAATTTTCTTGCAGTTTCAGAAGTGGATTTCCCCACTCTGTAGGTAAATTTGTAATATTTTGTAACGTAAATCGAAGATATGATTTATGAGTTTTAAAAGCAATTTAATGTTCATCACATTTTGGTTCCTCTAGATTAGTAAAGGGGAGGTCAAAAAGTAAGCAGAAGATGGAGAGTGAAATTATATATTATATTTAGGAGGGGGTCTAATAATTCACTGATTAAAACCCTGTTCGATATTTTTGATTTTAGATAATTGGAAATCTTGACTACCAGAACCGATATCGTGTTCATTTTTAATTCCTTAAAGACAAAAAAATATATAAAAATAAAATATATGCAAAAATTTTATATTTATAATATTTATTTTTATATATATATATTATTTATATATTTATAAAAAAAAATATATATATATACTCGAATATCAAAAAAACAAAAAATTAAACTAAAAAAATAAAATTAAAAACAATTTCTTAAGCCTAGTAGATTTCTCAGATTCTTCATAAGGATTATTAACCACTAACGCAAGAAATAAACGTTTGCTCTAAGGCTTCAAATGAGGTAGGAATATAGCCGACTTGGCTTCAGTACATTTTTTTCTATAAGATCTTTAATTTGATGAGATGAATAACTATTTGAAATAACTAAATCTGGCCTACATGGAAATCGAATACTGTCGCGCTAACGAAACATGCCGTACGTGAAGTTTCTTTTCTCCTCCTCTTTTCCTTAATATCATCTTTTAGCTTTTCTCTTGGAATCTTGACCACTTTTCTTTCATAAATTACCAACTGAACCAAAAAAAAAAAAGAGTATCCACCATCTTTCCAACCTATTGTTGCGGCTTGAACTTCTTCAGTGTCACTGCATAGACTTCTGCTTCAGGTTCATAGTAATTTGCTCAAGTCTTTTCTTCAGTGACAATCCAGTGTATGTATCTGTCATTTTTTTCCTTTCAGAAACAAGTTTCTCCAAATTTTTGAAGAATCGTGAAGGACTGACCGTAAAGAGATGTATAGAAGGTCAAAGAAGAGATTTGACTGAAACTTAATATTTATAGCTGTAATGAGACGCGAAGTAGTGCTAAAAGAACTAGGAACCCTATCCCTTATTCATGTATTCTTTAAATTGCTCCCAGAGTAGGCGACCATTTAACAAAATAAGTAAAATAAATGTACGGATTTACATCCTTAGATAAAGAATATTGTTTTATTGAAATTTCTGATTCTTAAAGTAAGAAGAAAATTATCGTACTGGGCTATGCGGCAAGGATATTTTAATTGGAAATTAGATAACGTATGAAATTCTATTTGTCATACATTGAAATACTGCAGGTAATTTAAAAACCCAAATGGATATTATTTATCAAAACTGCGAAAAACCGGTGTCAGCAAAATTTGTGATGGAAGAAGAAAAATAAGTCAAATTTGATTTTTTATTTTTATGAAATTATCACAATTTATTGTGCTCCCTAATTGCGCATAATTTTAGACACAAATGCATAGGGCTTCGTTTTTCTTGAATGCACCCGAAAATGTGAGAAATATATATCATCTGGATACATATCATTATTTTGAAGAAATTTACCGATTTTATCACTGCCTTCTTTCTTAAAATTTCGTCCTGAGGCACAGAAGGCAGAGAGCTTTTACACTGATTTTTTTTATATTTTAGTTATAAGTCACTGTCACTGAGCTCCAAGTTTATCAAGAAATCCATTTTAAATCTCGAGTAAATGCAAACCACGCAAATAATCCGCAATTTTGTGGTTAAGTATCAGCTGAGTATCTGTGACAGAGTTGCAGTATTGCAGTAATTATGTAGTTGCACGAACAAGCCCTATATTTGTTAGAATGCCGTTGTGTTAACCACTAATTGAAGAAAGCCCAGAACATGTGCCGGTTGTTGTTGCTGTTGGATTAGCATAAGCATTCCCCACACATTTACGTGGAATACTCCTGGATTGACAGTCCTTGGCCGGATATAAATCCAGGTCGTTCCGGTAACGTAGAACCGACTGCGATGGATTGTAGCATGCGCCGGTTCCAGACAACAGTGTAGCTAGTTTAATCAAAAGCTGGGCGCTTATTATAATGATTACATTTCAATTACGATAGCTGTAATTGTAGTCATTAAATAATATACGATTACATGCGACTACGACGAATTGGTTAGCATTACAATTATAATAATTGTAATCTTAAAACTTGAAGGACTACGATTACTGTAATCGTTGCCATGGAATCTATGATTGTGAATACTTCATGCAAACTATTATTATGATTACATTAATCGTAATGCTCAAAATATTATGGATTACATTATCGCATTACCGCAATCAAAATGTAATCGTAAACCTAAGTGCCTAGCTCTGATTTAATCGTAGCTCTATCAGAATTTTTTTATTTCAAATGAAGAATTTAAAAATTTAACTTTTGCTTCTATTCTGGAATAAAAAATCACAATCACGGGCAATGTCGGAAAGGTTAAAGGAAGAAGCAATCGTAAAAGTATAATATGCCCAGTGGGCCTAAATTCAAAAAAGCGATTCCAATGGCTTTTTACCCAACAATATTTCAAGCAGAAATATACGTCATTGAGATATTCGTAAGGGAATGTCTCCGTAGGAAAATGAGAGAAACCCACATTTACATACTTTTAGATGGTCAGGCGGCTTTGAAAGCTCTCATATCAACTATAATCACCTCAAAAAGGGGTATATGATGACTACCTGCACCTTCTCAACATGTTAGGGAACTTCAACACAGTATTATTAGGTTGGGTTCCTGGACACGAGAGACATGGGAGAAATGAAATAGCAGACCATCTAACTAAAAACAAAGAGCAAACATGCCTCTAATTGAAAGAAAGAAGAAATTCGTTGAACACTGGCGATATCCGATCGGGCAGCGATAAGCGAAACAATTTCTAACGCCGGACAGAGGAATTTCTTCAAAGCTACTTTCACTCAGTAGGGTAGACTTTAGACTTTTAACTGATTACTTTACAGGCCACTCTAGCCTGAGATACCACTTAAACAAAATTGGCATTTCTGAGACCAGCATCTGCCGATTATGTGAAATGGACACTGAAATTCGGAATACATTCTTTGTGAATGTCCTACTCTAGGCAGAAAACGGCTCCACTATCTTGATGTTGATGGTATTGCCGTGCATCCATGTAAATTATGTAATAATTAATCCCATAAAGGTGCAAAATTAAAAAAAAAAAACCTTAAAATATAGGGTATCGCAGCGGGCTTTGCACAATAGATCTTTTTTGATCGCAGTACGCGATTTGAAAATGCTTTAGAGAATTGCAATAATTATTTGTTTTCGACTATAAAAATGGTGTTACTTTATGCAAAGTAAAGCTGACTCCTTTTCTTCTTTGTCTCTATTTACAGAAGATTTAAAATAATATAATAATTTTTCCAGAAAAGACATTTTTTTTTCTAATTATAAGTCAACGTAATCTGCAGTAAAGTGGCTGTATAGTTACTCTGAAATAATATTCACTCTCTAAACGAAACCCTTTTCGACTTCTTTTTATTTAAAAAATTGTGACATTTATAAAAGTTCTGAACTTTTCAAAGCAATGAAAGTTCAAGCTCATATAATAAAATATATTAACCAGTAGTGGACGACCACCTTTGATCGCTTATTGTAGTCTCTATACACTTTTGCCATATTCGAAAAAATGCATTGTATTTATTTAAAAAAAAAAGTACTTTTTATTTGATTTTCTTTCAATTCATACCTTAGCTGCTTCACTTTCCGGTTGTGCTTGTGATTGTAATTCTGTAGATTTGGCAACTTCTTGTGATTCGGCAGAGTAAACCGAAAAGTTCGGACAATTCGAATCGTCATCGTCATTTCCATAATCGTTATTAAGTTGTTGGAATATTGGAGTGCCCCAAGGCATCGGTACGCCTGGCGGTGGCGCAGGTGGTGGTGGAACAGTCATAATCGGTCGAATGGATTGCATTGGTGAGTGCATTGCCAGTGGTGGTGGCGGGCCACTCATACCCATTGCTGGTGGCGGTGGTCCACTCATCGGTAGTGGACCCATAATGGGAGGTGGTCCCGTCATGTGTGGTGGTGCCGACATTGGCGGTGGCCCCGACATTGGCGATGGTCCAGATATGGGTGGTGGTGGCCCTGACATCGGCGGTGGTCCGGACATGGGCGGCGGACCTGTCATGTTCAGTGCCCCTGAAGGTATAAGCGGAGAAGGTGTCGCGACTGATTGTGCCCCCATTACGGGTGGTGGTAAATCGCCAAAGAGCTGATTTTCACTTGGCACATTCTGTTGTTGAGGTGGTGGTAGCCCACTAAATAAATTATTCCCATCATTGGGTGTATTTATTAACAGATTGCGTTGCTGTTGCTGCCTGTCACCGTCGTTCCGATGCATAAATGGCAACGAGTTGCGTTGATTGGGGTTGCGTTGGTTATTTCGTTGATTGAAGCGCAATGAGAAGGGTGAAAAATTTGAGCTCTGATTACTGTTATTGTTTTGGAAGTTTTGATTACTAAAATTGAAATTGCCGCGACCGACCATACTGTTCGAATTGCCGCCACTATCACCACCTGTTGAGTGTCTGTATTGGCCGCCACTTCCACCGCCTTGGTTGCGATAATTATTTTGATTATTGTTGTTGTAACGATTGTTATAGTTACCTCCACCACCACCACCACCAGTACCGCCTCCACTTCCGAAGCTCTGATTACCGCCGCCGCGCGAATACACTGGCGCTTGTGTAACGCCCGCCAGTGGATTTATAGTGGAGCTTGACTGTTCGTTAGCATTGCCGCTAGGCGGAGTAGGCTTTTGCTGCGCATTTGAATCAGCGTTGACATTAGTATTGCTGTTATTACCGCCACTTGGCAGTTTCAAAGTGCCATCAGAACTGATATGCACATTTTCCATGTTTCTTGCCGCATTGTGCCAGCGGTCTTGCATGTCCATTATGCTCGACAACAAATCACCTCCGGTAGGTGCTCCAGTTTGTACGGGCAAGTCGGGCACTACAATTCGTCTATTGTTGCCTTGTAGTCTGCCCAAAAGAATGCCTTTGGCTGCTCGTTGCGATCCAAAATTGGAAATGCGTATTGATGTTTGTACAGCAGTGCCATGTCCACTCTCAAGCTGGATCTCATGATCAATACCATTATTATCGCTGTCCGAAAAGTATTCCAAATCATTTGCACCACCAAATAGTGAAAGCCCCGCCGAAGTGCCCGACAGGTGAGACGAGTATGTAGGATCTTTCTTGACGCCCATTTGTTCTGCTAAGCGCTTACTAGCCGTCATGCGTCCACCACTAGTGGTAGAACGAACCGCATTACGCGCTGATGCTCTGCGCTTGCGCCGACGTCTCTTAATAACTTTCTTAGTCGCTTTAATTGCGAACTTTTCATCGAAATTATTCAGATCATACTCAACAACATAGGTACGTCTACGCGCGCGACGGGGACGCCGACGCCTAAGCTTACGTCTGGTACGGGTTGGCCTTGTGGTGCTTGATGTTGCGGTGGTTGTGCTGTTTCGTGGTCGACCACGGCCACGACTTGTTTCCGTGTTGCCTGTTGCCGTGTTTGTAGTCGTTTCGATCAGTTCGGCCAGTCTGCGTGTTGTGCGCAATACAGCAGCGCGTATGCGTTCATTTTGGCGTGTACGCAATATGCGAGGCTGTTGAAGTTCCGTTACACGGAGAGCCGCTTCTGGTATGCCCATGTCCCGTATATCTTCGTAGAGCAAATTTAAATCTTCAGACACATTGTCACTTTCAGCCGAGGGATCGAAGCAGTTATCGCAATACCATGAACCCTCTGGAATCTGAGTCAAAGCCGGTATTAGACAATCCATATGATAACCTTGATTACATTCATCGCACAACAGCATAACATCTTCGCGATCTGGGCTATTACAAATCTCACAATAAGTTACATCTTCATCAATGGGACCATCCTCCTCGTCGAGTATTAGCTCTTTATTGATTTTATTAGGATCTACGTTAATTTCGCGCACGATTCTACGATTTTCATGACTTTCCCGCACAATAATCCGATCGAATTCGATACGATCTATAGGGCATGTTTGCACATTCTTGGACCAAGCCTCGATGCAGCTGGCACAGAAAATGTGTGCACATGTTGCCGGCGAACCGATTTCTTGCTGTCGAAAAGTGAGGAGGCAAATCGGACATTTCTCGAGCAGTTCATTGCTGCTACTATCCGAGTTGAAACCTGCCTCAATGTCATTCGTTTGCATGCTGCTTTCTTTATCCGCTGCCTCATCATTTGAATGTATGGGCTCATCTTCAGAGATGATGATTTTCTTCGACGATTTGGTTACGCGCGTTTTTATCGACCGATTAATCTGTAAAATAGAAATAATAGAAGCTATTAGACTTGGTTTCGAATAAAAAATAATAGAAAAATAAAATAATTCATTCCATTAAAGAAAGTTTCAAATAGTTCGATGCCCATGAAAAGTAAGCACGAACCTCGGTACTTTATTAATTATGGAATATCATCATTGATTTCATTTCTATAATAAAAACTATTTACTCATGTTTTTTTGTGTTTGCTTGTTTAAAATTCTGCGACATCTCAACATTTGCATTTCAATTTTACCAACAGATTCTTATATTAACTTCGTTCGCATATTTTTTTTTCATAATAATTATCCAGCACCAAATTTTCAAAGAATAATGAATTATCAGAGTTGAAAATATTCATAATGCGTATGCGAACGCAAAATTTGCTTGCAAAAACTGGTCGAAAAAGCATACAATACATTTGTGGAAGAATGATACTGGAGTGAAAGTTCTTGCGAAGAAATATGGGGAAAATAATATTTCATGCTTGCTCCTAGTTCCTACCTATTATATACATAAGTATATATATAATTGGCGCGTATACCCTTTGTAGGTGTTTGGCCTCCTCCTCCACAAATGGAGGGACCAACAGTTTTAAGCCGACTCCGAACGGCAGATATTTTTTATGGGGAGCTTTTTCATGGCAGAAAGACACTCGGAGGTTTGCCATTGCCTGGTATTCGTGGTATGTATTGGTTGCTTGGTCGTGCTTTCGCTCCTATTTGAGGTGTGCGTTCCATATAACAGTTTTATGCCACCTCCGAACCGGCAGATAATTTTTTATGTGGAGTTTTTTCATGGCAAAAATGCGCTCGGAGGTTTGCCATTGTCTTGATCAGAAGAAAGAAACTAATTAATTAGTTGCTACATAAGTTTATGCGAGGGGACACTTGAAGAGCCAATCGGTATCGTATCAACCTTTAAATAAAGCTGCCTTGTTATACTGGATCCAATGATGTATTTTTATATACTTACGAGCAGCAATTAAAACGAGTCTACTGAGCAAAGTAGCTCCCTCCCTTCCGTTTCCACAGTAACGGAACGACCCGTATTAATATTTGGCCAAAAACTGTCACTTCAGCGCTTCCCAAACAACATCAATACGTAAACCACAAATTGTAGAAGCTCGGCCAAACATCACACAAGGATGAATGCGCTGCGCCATTTATATATTTTATAGCGGCTATCTGGTATAATCGGCTGAAGTTAGTTACTCATCTACTTCGAACTTGAAACTTCAAAATGATAAAAAGTTTATTTCAAAGAGCGAGCCTCTTTAGCTATCTAAAGTATGCAACGATCTCTTACAATGACAGGTAATACTTTTCTATGACCAAACGAATGGCGCTCAAAAAGCAGTGGCGTGTACTAAATTTACTGGTATAACAACAACTAAATTTACGAAATAAAAATCGTATCTACATAGGGTCGATTATGGACATTGTCAAGCTTAGCGATAATCTAGGCTTATAAATTATTATAATTTTCAATGTGGAACTCTATTTTATTGCTTGTTTAGGTGAGATAGAACGGGAAACTACAAACAAATGGCAGTAATCAGGTCAGTAAAGTTAAAAAAAAAAAACAAATTTAAAAAAATATTATAAACAAAAAACAAAATTAAAAAAAGGTTAAAACAAATTGTATATAAAAAATCACAAATAGAAATTAAGTAAAAAAAAAAGTCAAATAAAAATTAAAAAACAAAAAAAAAAACAAAAAAATTTTATTATATTAATTTTTATTTTTCAGAAACAAATCTACAATACAATAGATCTATTATTTTAATTTTTATCTTGTGAGCTCAAATTAAATTATTACTATTTTTAATTTGCCGATATTTCGACATCAATTAGAAGTTATCTTCAGAAACTCTTCGTTGCCTCATTTGATTCAAAATTCCTCAGCTCTTAAAGTACCGCAATCTCTATTTATAGCGTTCCAAAGTTTAGTTCATCTATATTTCCAGTGCAAATTTTCAAAAGCTTAAAATTTAAAACCTCTATGTTGCAAATTGAGATTTGGTGATTTATCACATTTATACCTTACTCTACCAATCATCTGCCACATTTGAAAATTTTAAAAAGCTTTTGTATGGCTACTGTAAACATAGAACATAGAGATTCAAAATTATAATTTATTAAATGTATCTTTTAGATCTTAAAATGCCTTCAGTGAATAAATAATTAAATATATTTACAGTAATTTGTTGATGTATTCGGCGGTCGAAATATCAAAACTCATATAAAGTCTTATCTGTGGGATTTTTTTTTTCTTACCCGAAACGAAAGGGTATAGGTTAGGTTAGGTTAGCCTGGTTGGCAATAAGCCGCGCATAGACCTTTTGGTCCCTAGCGATACCAGATGGAGACCGACCTCTATGAATACCTGAAGTAGACATCATGTAGGATGTCAGCGCTTTTGGCGTCTTCCAGACCCTCAAACAGTGGGGCTCCCAGGCATTTTAGTCGCGTTTTTAATAATGCCGGACAAGCGCACAGAAGGTGTTCTAAAGACTCCTCAACATCCTCTCTGCATTTTCTGCATTTGTCCGTGTTAGCAATCCCTATCTTGTACGCATATGCAGCCAATAGATTGTGGCCTGTTAGCATACCTATGATAGTTCTGCATTCCTTTCGCGAGAGCGTAAGTACGAATGGAGTCAGTTTTTTGTCGTTAGTTCTACACATGACTTTTGCTGTTTTGCATGTGGTCAAGTTATTCCATCTAGCTTCCACTTGCCTTTTCATGTGGTCGTCCATTTCGTTGTATATTTTGTTTAGCGGTTTTGGTATGTCGTTCTCTTGTTCAAATGGTAGTCTCACAGCACTTTTTGCTATCTCATCTACTATTTCGTTCCCCATAATGCCTTTGTGACCAGGTACCCAGTAGATATGCAGCCTATTGTTTCTGGCTAGCCTTTCTATGGCCTCCTTGCTCCGTCGAACATTTTTGGACTTAATACAATATGAGCTTATTGCTCTTATTGCTGCTTGACTGTCCACGTATATATTAATTGTTGAGTTCTTTCTTGTTCTAGAGTAGGCTAGCTCCGCGGCCTTCCCCACAGCAAAAACTTCCGCTTGGAAAATACTGCTGTGGTCTGGCAGCTTGATAGGCTGCCTTATTCCTAGTTTTGAGCAGTAAATACCCGCTCCCACTCCGTCTGGAGTTTTCGAGCCGTCTGTATAGATGTGAAAAGTTCTATGGCCAGGCTTCATGCCTTTGTGCCATCCCTCCTCTTCAATTGTAGTGCGAAACCTTCTCTCCCAATTAAAGTACGGAGTCATGTAGTCCGTGCCACCTGAGCTCCACTTTCCTATTGAGCTGTGACCGAAGGTTCTGCAGGTGAATACCCCCGCAGCCATTAGCCTCCTCGCGGATTTCGCTGCCAGGTTTTCCGCCATGAGGTCAACAGGTGGCATGCTGAGTATCATTTCCAGCGCCGCCGTTGGAGTGGTTTTCATCGCTCCTGTTATGCACAGAGCAGCGAGGCGTTGAATCCTTTCTAGCGGCATTAAGTATGTCAGTTTTTTTGTCGCAGTCCACCATACTAAGGTTCCATACAGCAATATCGGTCTGATTACTGCTGTGTAGCACCAATGCATCAGAGAGGGTGATAGACCCCAAGTAACGCCCAGCAATTTGCTGTCCAGTATTACTCCGAGGTACCTCGCATAGTCTTTGAGAAGTAGTTCGTTGTTGCCTAGCTTCGGTAGGTTCCACGCCGGAACTTTGTACTTCCTGGTAAAAAGTACCATGCCCGTTTTTGCGGCGTTTATCCCTAGCCCTGCGCGAGATGCCCATTGGTGTATCGTTTTGAGAGTGTTGTTCATCACATTACTGATTGTGTCCAGGTACTTTCCCGTAACTAAAGGCTCCTGATATATCTAGAAATACTCCTAGAGCATACTGCCATTATATTCTAGACGCCTTTTCTATGTTTAGTATAAGTGAGTGAAGTGCAGTTTCAGTGGATCTGCCTTTAGTGTAAGCATGCTGCGCCTTGGATAATTCGTCCAGCGCAATTGTGTCTCTAATGTATGTATCTAAAATCTCTCTAACGTTTTCAGGAGAAATGAGGTCAGACTAATGGGCCTGTATTCATTTGAGTATAGAGGGTTGCTTTTTCCCGCTTTTGGAATAAACACAACTCCGCTTCTCTCTACAATACAGGAACGTAGCTGAACCTCAGGCATGCCCTGAGTATCGTTCCTAACCATGGTACCACAAGATGGCTTACCTTTGGAGCATGGCTGGGAAGATTCCATCCAGTCCTGGCGATTTATATGGGTCGACACTTTGTATAGCCCATTCTATTTTGTTGTATATAAATTCATATTTTTTTATATTTTCACCCACGCCAAATAGTTGGAGGAAAAAGTTGTTTATCATACCTATAACTATCGAATTCGGCAATTGTAGGGGAAAACCAAAACAAACTCAACTTAGAGGAAATATACGATCTAAATCTGTCAAGCAACTACTAAGTTACCGGAAAGACCTTAATTCATACCCGATTAAGGTCTGCAACCTCTAAAGCATTTCCAAAAAAATTATGGAAAATGTTTTATGCAATTAGAACAACAACACTGAATTAGACAACAGTGGATACTCCGCTACTGCAGATTTGTTGAAAATGGAGCCAAGTTTTGCATGAAGTTGTAAGTTTTTCTTATTAAAGTTTTATAAAATGTATGGATGCACATATTTATGTGTATTAATATGAAGTGAAACCAACCTTTATATACAGTTACAACTTGTTTTTAAATTATGTATAAGAAATAGGCTAATTTCGAGCGCCCATGTGATGTTGTGTGTTCAAAAATTATATTTCTTTCATTATTTGCAGTAAAAACTAATTACATTTGGTAGACTGGAAGCTGTAGCTCTGACATTTGTTTGTTATGATGCGGCCATTCAGAAGGTGTGGCCAAGTTCACACCGTTAACCAGCTCTCAGCTATTTTGAAGGAGTCAGCTGATTTGCTGACCCAACAAGAGTTTACGACAAAACTGAGATTGTGTTGGTGAAATTAGAAAAAAATCAACGAAGGCATTGTTCGTCAATGATTGAAAGAGCGTAAGCATACATGTGAAGTGGGTGGGCGGGCACAATTGTGCTGCCGAACACCAAAGACCAGGCAACCGCAGTTATTCTCAAAATTTTGTTTCGGATGGTCAAACCTTCTAACCTATCAACATTGGTTCCGTCTTGATGTTATCTTAAAAATTGTGAGTCCTACTGCTTTAAGAAGCCTTCGAAAGGTAAATGGTTTTTGCAAAAATACACACAATCCCGCTAGGTTCAAGTGCAAAAAATTTCATAGCAAATGCCAATATCTTCAATATCGGGCTAAATATTAACAGATTTTCCATAAAAATATTGGATTTGTTACAATAATTAAGCTTAAAACTTAAAATTATTCAAACTTTTTATCAAAATTGTCGATGTTTAAAGACAACATATCGCACAATTCCTGATTTTTTGATGGAAATAATCGTCCGAATGAGTCGACAATTCAAAGGTTGGTGAAAAAATGTCTAGAAACTGGTTCTGTCGAGGATAGAAAAAGCACTGGCAGGCCAAAAACTGGACGTACTGTTGAGAATATTGCTGCTGTATTGCAAGTGTTGCTGAACAGCCTTCAACATAGTTATCTCGATGTGCTCAAAAATGACGTATTCATGAATCGACTGTTTAGAAGAATTTAAATTTTTTCAACTTTTATTTTTAAACAACATCTAGGGCTCGTCTTTTGAAATACCCTTTATAACGAAAGAAATTCACTAAATACCCATTTGTATAGAACCATATGAGGAATTCTAATTGTTTCACGCCGTTTCTGGAAAATAACGTATATAGATACCTGCAAACTTTTCCTATTTTTTTGGGGAAACATATGAACTTTGCTTCCAAAATAAGCAACTTTTATTTTGAGGCAATGGAATGTTTGGCATTTTTGTAGAAACGGAAATATTGCTGTGTCAGACCATGAGTCTTCGAACATAACAGGGAGAAGTGGGAAGAGGCAATGCGTAAGGTATATGGTGGGTGTGGTACCATTGTCCATTTCTAATATTTTGATAACCGCTGTCGTGCTGAAAAATCATTTTGTCGTTTCTTTCTTTTGCTGGAAAGAAACCTGGTTTAATACGTTGATTCAACCTGGTACCCAGTATGGGATTCAAGTAATTAATATTTGCTTTGTCTGTCAAAAATAGTGTAGTCACTGGCCATTCAACTATTCTTGACTTTGGATTAACGTAAATCTTCATCTATTCCTATAAAAAGTTAACTTTTTATGGATAAAACGAAATTATAGTGGCATCGATGGGATTTTTTTTAATACTAGTCCAGCTTTACCATACTGTGTATCCAATATAAAGATTATACCGTAAGCTAATTACCAAGAATTCAATCGTTGCAAACGCTTAGTGACGATGAAAGACGTAATTTTATTAAAAATAAGAAATCGTCTATGAAAATCATTGAAAAGAAATTGGTGGTCTTCAGAGGACCGTGATACGCACGTTTTCCCCCCCGAGTCTTTAGGCCATCGCTATGCTAAAATCGAAATGGCCATGTAGTAAATTCGTGAATTTCTGGCACAATAAAGCAAATTATTGCATGGCTTAATTTGTCGTATTCACCTAATTTGGCGCCCAGCAAGTATTATCTATTACTATCACAATCTGTTCTGTACTATCTATTACCCAAACTGCCAGCGTTCCCACGACAGTCGGTTCTACGTAACCGGAACGACCCGGATTCATATTCGGCCAAGGACTATCACTTCAGCAGTACTACCCGCATTTGTATGGGGAATGTTTATGCTGCTATAACAACAGTAACAACGCAAACTGCATTTGAAGCTGAAAGCAAAGCATCAGAAATCGATTATAGTCACTTAGGTCTCTACGACCTCCATCCTAAACAATAGTGAAGTCGCTCAAAAATTAAGTTGATTTTTAAAAATAATTTCTGCAAACGATGTTGAGAATTCTCTTTCATAAAGGGTGGCGCAAAATTAACCATTCAACTTTTTACTAACAAAAAAAATTATTTTGAATCACGGAAATCTTTATTTTGACCCTTACGTGCTCCATTGCTTGTCTGTTTGTATGCTGCAGCTGTCTAGCTCACAAGTGTCATATATGATTGCCGTAGGACGATATTTGCAAATACTATAAATCTTTCCATAATTGATTAATTTTGCGCCACCTGTTATAAAGGATGGATACTCAACGCGACAGCGAAAAAAATTCTCAAAAACCAATGAAAATTTCTAGTAGTTTGAAACTTGCACTATGTATACTAACATCGAATGGGCTATTAAACAACATAACCAGAATTTTTCTAAAAATTGTGCAAAATTTGGAAATTTTGAGGTAGTTTATTGAAGTTTGTTAAATTTGTCTGAATTTTGTACAAAGTTTAGAGCTTTGAACTATATGGTTTTTGTTGTAGAATGCACTATACTTTTGTAAAAACATTTCCTATAAAAAAATAGTTAAAACTTGATAATTCATCGCACTCCTATTAATTTGAATACAGGTGCGAAATTCGAAGTAGTCGGCGAATATATTCATTAATATAAAATATTTGTAAAGAAAAACTGTACTGGTTGTTTTCATTAGTAAAAAGAAATTTTTTTAATAAAGGGTGTATTATAGTATATCGCCTTCTTATCTATATCTGTATATCCTATCTGCCGGCCTTAACCTATACTGCACCCAACTTCTTTGAATTTATTCCTTTCCAATAGCCTTTCAAATGAATCTGCACCCTCCTAAGCCTTGTCCCAGTGACTCAGGTGTCAAGTGATTTGAAGGGGTTGGACCAGAGGACAAACGTGCGTAAGATATTATAGCATTTGAGGAGGTGATAAGATCACGGAAGATTACTTCAAATTTTAATATGTCGAGGTCATCGTCATAGTTTAGCGCTGCAGCCTCTGATGGACTTTGCCTGCAAGCTGATTTGTCTCCATTCATGTCTGTCACTTTGTGTTGTTGTTTTTGCAGTAGTTTACCGCGCCCTACTAGGCGCGATGTAGAAACCGATCGTAATCGTCAATCTCATCTAACGGTAGGTCCAGGAAACACGCTTGTTTCTACAGGGTGAACTCGAAGGAAAGGCTGCCGCCCAGTAAACTAATCGTTGAGCTACCAGCTCTTTTTCTTAAACAGCTCTAGTGTAAGTATTACATTTTAATTCAAAATGTGCGAGATTATAAGATCGTCATTAAATGTAACAGTAATTTTTTCAATTAAAATAATTTTTTATATATATACTAGGTTTGAGAACTTAAAAATTTTATTTAAAAATTTTCAAGCAAATCTTACACAGATGTTTGGTTTGTTAGCACAAATCATTGGTATTAAAAGGTAATACCACCCTGAAATTTTCGAGATATATTTTTCAAAATTTTTTTCGTGCATAATTTTAACGCGCATCAGTCCTTTGAGTCAAGTAGATAACAGCATCGCTTCATTTTGTATGAAATTTTTTAACACAATTAATATCTTTTTACTTTGTGTTTATTTTTCAATGTATTTTCAGTTGTTTTCAATAAATATACAAACATCTCTTACTTCTCCGTTTTTTATTGCCTAAATTTGGTTTTTTAATGTTGTGTCAAAATGAAATTTTTTGCCAGAGACTGATGCTTGTTTAAGTATAGAGAAGCAATAATTCAATTATTTAATTGAATTCAATTATTTTTTCGAGGAGTTATGATTATTTGAAGACAAATTTGGAAGAGCGAGGGTTTTTTTAATCTTCTTCTGCGCTTTTCTCGAGGGAAAATTTTTCAAAACGGTAAGCAAAGCAAAATAACTCAAATAGTTTTTAAAAACGATTAGTTCCGTCAAACTTTAAAAATGGTTTTCATCATCTTATTTCAGCTAAAAATTGTGATCACACGCACCATGAACGATTGTGCTGGAAAACTACCTCAACCGGAACCAAGGCGAATCTACTAAAGGTGGTATCGGTAAATCAGCTGATTTGTTTTTTGTTTTCGCTGTGTCCAAGTGGCTGTCAGGACAGAATCAAACAAAGCTAATTTATTGTGTTTTCTACTTTGCCGTGGCAATCAAACATACAAAACATTGTTTTTGGTCAAGTACCACCACCTTCAAAGGATGTGCCTTCCCCGGAGCAAATTATATCCAACATTAAAAAATGTTTCTTGTTTAAACCTGCTTTGAAGTTCAATCAATTTCTAAACGTAAATAAATGGGGAAAAGTTCTACGTCTAATAGTAAAAAAAAAAAAAAAAAATTAACCGTCCAGGGTGGTCTTATCCCTTACCTCGGGTGTTTTTTTTAGCTGTATGAGAACTATCGATATCGATAACTTTGGTTTGACAACTACAATCGAGCTATGCCAGCTGAATTTTTGTTTCCAAAAATTATTTAGCTGAACATCAATAACATATGGTTCCAACAAGACGGCGAAACTTGCCATACAGCGCGCTAACAATTGATTTATTGCAATATTCAAGCCGCCATTGACGCCACACGGCCAGATTTGTTGGAAAGCCGAAAATTGGACTGATCGAATGGATCATGTAACTCATAGCCCCGGCGGACATATGCCCGATTATCATATTCTAACAACAAATGTCATGAAATTATCTACCAGATCATAATAAAAAAAAACATTCATTCCAACAATACTTCTGCCTTGTAATATCATTTTAAGTTCTCAGGCTCACCCGATAGCTACCAAGCTAGGAAAACCACCAAGCTAGGAAAAAAAACCAAGAAAAGCAGAACTAATTGATTAATGATTTAAATTACTTAAATTATCTAATTTAGATTGTAAAAATATGAAAAAGAAATTTTTTTTTAATATCTATATTTATATCGCTAGGTAAGAATTTGAAACTTTTGTATACAGAACTATTTCTACACTTTTTTGATGCATATTAAATTACTCAATTTGACTTAAGGGAGGACATTTGATTACGATCTCGTTTTTCTTTTTAAACAACTTCTTAACCAAATTCATTCAAAACCGTAATAATCAGTTTTGTAAAAATTACCAACTTAGGAGAGGTTAAGTTATGCTGGTAGTCGGTACGTACGTCCAACTCACTTATACCTTACAGATGACCAATTAAATGGCTTGACATTCTTTGAAGAGTCGGGTAAAAAATAAAAGAGTAGGCAATGTTTTGTGTGTTTGATTTTTATAGTTACAGACTTTGGCGTATACGAAATCGGGTTATTTTGATGCGAGGATATAGACCCGATGTTAACTCCATCTGCTCTACTCTATTTCTGTCTATGGCATTTTTTTTGTTGTAATAAAAGAAATTGATTTCTCGCACTCAAAAGTACCCAGTGCCCCATCAACATAAATTTTATCATTTGTTAGTGCGCCAAGGCTGAACGCAATCAAATGTACCAGCAGTGAAGTTCAGCCATTTTATAAGTGAGTGTAAATAACAGCGACTACTACAACAAACTCCATGTAAACATAAGTCTGTGGCTCTCTCCTCACCTAGCGGTACAATCATTTATAAAGCAGCTTGTTGCCAACACCCTGTTGCAGGCTGTTTATTATTATTATTATTGCTTTTTTATTTTTTTGCAGTACGAGTATAGAAATTCAGAAAATGTAAACTGATATTTAAAAACTGCGTTGAAGTAGGAAGAAACTTCAGCGGACGTTTACATTTCTTTAAACTTATGTTGGAAGAGGAAGCTTGAAACCTAAATAATCACATATGAAATTCAGCACCTACGAATGCAAATTATGGTACTTAAATTTCAGTGCTTCATCAGTAAGTTTCGACAAGTAGATTGGATGGCTATGCGCAAAACACACGAAACCCTTTTGCTATTAAAACATTTCTAACTTTTTTTGAAAAATGCTGATGAAATGAAGGTTGTGTCTCTGTTGCCTGCCCTGCCACTACCAACAGGAAGACATCTTAAACTACAGAGGTGTTCTTTACTTAAAAGACTTGCATTAATATCGCATAAACTCTCGGGACACAGCAAATGTAGCGGATGGAAAAGCTAAGAGATGGAATTGGCACTTGAATGAAGAAACTCGCTTCGATATTTTTACTTCAGGTAAATACTTCAAGTTTCTTAGAGAATATATAAATCTGGCAAATCTTAGGCCCTTCACATAATATAGGGTGAATAGATATGTCGACAGTCGGTTATACGAAACCGGAACGACCCGGATTTATATCCGGCAAGAACTGTTTATGTTGCTACAACAACAAGATAGGTAGAATGGTTAGGGTACACTGCAAGTAGCACGAGTGCCATTTTGACACAATAATGTATACTACCTGCGAAACATTTCACAATTTAAAGGAAGAAAACTCATCTCGTGCTGTTGATGCAGTGGAGGAAACGGTATCTAGGCTGGAGAATTGCCTCAGGGTATCGCCGCAAGGCACACTAAGGAACTTTAAGCGCCTAGCCGCCAGACCCAGACATTTGCAAAGAAAGTGTTCAAGAGTATCTTTCTCTGTCTGATCCCCACAGATCTGCAATGGGAGTTATACATAAGTTCAAGCTTCTCCCTATGAGTTCTGATCACACAGTGATGAAAATAAAAACGAATAGCAAATCATTCAAATAACCGTTTCGGCTTCGCTGGCACTGCTTCAAGTGACCGACCCAATTGATGACTCGATTGAATTGAAATTGTGCGTCGTTGTTGCGGTAATAGCATCTGGAATCTGAGACTCGAGATCGTCGTTTGATAGCTGAATGCCATTTGTAGCTTGGCCAGCTGTGAAACAGAACAGTTGCAGAATGAATCTGACCACCCTATGTATGGTTGTGATAAACTAACATACGCCAATTGGAAGATACCATCTCTCATGGTTTAGACACCTGCACTATCCACTCTTGGACGAAGACGCCAAATCATTATATTTGAATATTTTATTAGGTGATTTGTTACAGCCACTTATAATAATTATTATATTACGTTCTTAGTTTTAGAACATTAGGGGAATAGATTCGTTGCCTAAACTTAGCAAGAAATCAAATTGAATGACATCTTTGAACCACGACAATCAGTCGGTTCTACGTTACTGGAACGACCCGGATTTACATATATCCGGCCAAGGACTTTCATGTCAGCAGTATTTCTTCAAAGTTATTTGATAATGTTTTTGGTGTTGGATTGAAACTTGGAAGAGCTGAGTATTTTAGCCTCTATAGACATAAGAAATAAGCAAATTTTAACCGAATTCATGGTAGCTCGAAAATGCACAATACCTATAAGACTTTCACCAAAGTACTTGCAGTTTTCCACAATTTTTCAAAGAAAGAATTTTCTATACTATTGAACTCGAGATTTAGTTTAGTTAGATGTAAGTTTGTAATTTAATTATTCTTTAGTTTTAGTAGTAGTAGTTTTCTTAACGACTTCCTGAATAAATAAAATATCATAGAAGCTATCCTTTAAAGTTATTTTATTTCGCATTTTTTTATGTATTATTTAAGGGCCGCTACCAGCAAATAAAAAATTAGAAAAGGAAAGTTAGGAGATAATATTATTTTTTCAAATTTTGAACAGATAAAAAAAATTATGCCTCGGTTATTTCGGTGATAGAAGCGAATGGCGAATGATGCGGCTACTTTTCAAAAGTCAAGTAAACAGATGTACAATTTTACACGACAGAATAATGCTAAAATGAAAATAGTCGAGCTTTAAGAACAACATATAGCAAAATTAGTGATTTTTGGTGGAAATAATCGCCCAAATGAGTCGACAATTCAAAGTTTGGTGAACAAATTTGAAGAAACTGGTGCTGTCGAGGATAAATAGAGGATTAGCCGACCAAAACCTCAACGTTCTCAACAATAACGCATTCATGAATCGACCGTTTGGCGGATTTTACCTGTAGACGTACTCATGGGGGACATTTAAATTATGTCATGTCACATGTAATTGTTAATAGCCGTATTTTGCATAAAATATTGAAACCTTATTTTGAAACATCTAGGCGCGTGTTTTAAAATACTCTTTAGAATTAAGAAATTTTTAAAATATTTAAGCTTTTTTTTTAATTTTTTTATAAAAATATATATATCTCTGCCTGTCATATGATATCAAGATCATACAATCTAATAAATAAATATCATACAAATCAAAGTTTCACATTTTGTATCAGATTTATGAAAATTTTTAAAAATTTTCATTAAAATTTCAAACTTTTTAATCAGAAAAGGTTGAAGTGGTTATAACAGCATAAACATTCCCCATACATACATATACGGGGAATGCTGCAGGAGTGACAATCCTTGGCCGTATATAAATACGGCTCGTTCCGCTAACGTAGAACCGACTCTCGTTCCGAAAAATGCTTGTTGCTTTTGAAAATTGTTTTTCCTTGAAAGAGTTGCGCATTTTCTTTTTGTAACGAATGACCATTTTTTTTATAAATTTAAAATTTTGATGAAAATTTGTAGAATTTTTATAAATTTGTACAAAGTTTCAAACTTTACATACATATGAGTTTTGTTGAGTTATATTAAAAAATATATATATTTTATAATATTAGTTTCGGGGAAAAGAAATCCATTATTCTCTAGTTAGATGGCTGCAGTGATGAGATATCTCGTAAAGTATCACACTAAAAAAATCGTTTGCTGTTTTTTGTTCCATTCAGTTGTGAGTTACAGGGTGCTAACAATGGATGTCGGCTGAGGGAAAATTCGGTACATTTTAGTTTTTTTCTTTGATAAAGTCGAAAATGCAAGTCATGCTGCTGAAATTGTGAACGATTCTGATTATGTAACAGCTAATTACATGCAATTTTGGTTCTGTCGAAATTTAGTTTTTATTGATTTCAAAGACAAAAATGTTCAAAAATGATTACAATTTTAACATATATTCACTTTAGCTGGATATGACCACCTTTTGCCTTAACTATAGCCTTCAAACGGTCAAAAAATGAGTTGCATGCTGCACGAATGTGATCTTGAGGTATTTTGGCCCATTCTCGTATAATCGCTTTTTTCAGCGCATACATACTGGCATATTTTTTAGTCCTCACCTTGCTCTGCAAAATGGACCAGATGGAATAGTACATCGGATTTGCGTCTGGCGAATTCGAAAGCCATTGTGTAGACGAAATGAAGTGTGGACCATGATTTTTTAACCATTCTTGGTTCACACGAGCTTTATGAGACGGTGCCGAGTCGTGTTGGAACGTCCATGGTCTACGACCGAAATGTTTGCGTGTCCACGGCTCTAAAGCCGCTTCTAAAACATTTTCCCGATTATAAGTCGCATTCACTTCGACACCAGGCTCGATAAAAACGATTGAAGAGCGGTCACTGCGGCCCAAACCATTACTTGCGATGGGAAATTCCTTCGAGTGGCCATACGTAGGCTCAAATTCTCGTATGAACGTTCGATCAAGTAAACACGATTGTTTTGAGTGTTTATGAATTTTGTTTTGCTGCGGTGAAAGATCGTGTGCTTTTTGGAACTTGTAAGCCTTGGCCTTAGCTCATTTTTCAATGTCTTGCGATATTTTCAGTTCTTTGGCCAATTTTCTTCCACTTCGACGTGGATTTCGTTCTAGGCGAGCCTTCACTTCCCGAACCATTTCTGGCATTGTTGCGGATTTTTTTGGTCCACCTCCGTAGAGTTTTGCAATGCTACCAGTATCATTGTAACGTTTTATAGTGCGATACACAAACATTTTATTCACTTTGAGGTGACTGAGCTCACGAACTATGGCTGGTTGTGATTTTCCAGCCAAAAATAAGGCAATCACACTATTACGTTTTAATTCCATCACAGAAATAAAAATTCAACAAAACTGAGACTCAAATGCTTTTGATGGCTTATAAACAATATATTGAACTGTCATTAGAACAATTTTGACGTTGATGTCATAAGCTGCTTTACAGATACAAGCAGTGTGAAGTTGGTAACACTTCATATCGTTCACCCTGTAAAATCACAGAAATAATCGAAGGCAAAAAGGCATGTTAGTAGTCGTAGCATCACCCAGGAGCTAAAGATCGACCATAAAACAGTTTTAAATCATTGGCGCAAAAATAATGGATCTTTTACCCTAAACTTATATATGTGCAGAAAATACCACTAGCACTTCTTGTATGCAGCGTAAAAACCAAGGCGACATCTATTAACATAATTTCATTAACTTTGTTTGAGAGTTATACTAAATTTAAAGCCGAAATGGTTCCATTGCAAAATTGTTTTTTTTCTTTCTTTTTGTAAACTTTTAGTTTTTTGAGTTATGCCTTTCTTGTAGCAAAGGAAAGTTTCTGAACAAAATAAATTGTTAAAATAATCATGCTTACATATGTACTTAAGAGATGTAATGGTTTTTTAATATTCATTAAAATAATTTTAAGCTCTAAGTTTAGGTTAATTAAGGAAAGCATTTAAGAAATTTACCTAGTTTAACATTTTATGAACTCCGAAACATATTTGTATATCTAAGCTGCAATAATAAATAAGAAATCGTGAAATTTCCCAAATGGCGCTTAAAACTTACATTGAAGATCCGACAAAAAAGTGTAATAATATTTTACAGCATTTCCAAGACGAATCCAATGGAAAATAAAAAATATGTTTCTTATTTATAAAACCACCATTATAAACGGTTAGATAAATGCAGATAAAATGTAATTGCAGAAGTGTTGTTAATTTTGTCAAAATAAAATAGTGTTTTTAAAACAAAAAACTCTCATGTTCAAATACTTAACACGATTTTCTTAACTGGTTAGGAATATCCATTTCCATACATTGTAACTTTATGACGACGTACCGGTTATAAAAACGTTACAGAGCTTTATATTAAATATATTACATACATATGTATGTGCATACATAACAACTTAATTATTTCACAATCTATAGGATACATAACTCATGAATGCACCAAGTATTCCAATTTATAATACAACTTATTGCTAGGGATTAAACGTTTTTGTAATCGAATAATAATCCATTACCTCACTGCCACTTGAAGTCCCATCCGAATCGCTACCGTCCAAGTAGAGCCTATTTGTGCGTCTGTTTCGCAGACGCTTTGACATATTCCTCTGAATGTCATCCGACTCTTCATTTTTGTTTGATTTTTTTGATCCAGTTCGTCGCGCTCTCGTAGAACTTGATGGCGACTCGTTGGCAATGTTCATGTTTTCTTCTTTACCATCGTCGCTAGATGCTTCTGAAGCCGAAGAAATATCTTCGTCACTATCATCGAACTCGATGCGCATGACGAATCGACGTTTTCTGCCCTTCCTACTTTCAGCGCAATTACCACCAACACGGTTGTAGCTTCCTCGAGTATTGCGTCGATTTTTGCTACACGAAGGACGTGGCTCGATATCACTATCACCAGAATCATCAGCCATTCTAAATTATTGCAATATACAATACAATTGGTATGTACATGGATATGAAATTTGCAAACTACATAGATATGCCCCCTTTTTCTTTCTGTCTATTTAGTTTCGCTTTTTGTCTATAGGTAACACGAAAAAGAGCAAAAAATTGTTACCGTAATACCTTTCTGAGCATTAGCGGTACTTCACAAAATTTTATATCTCAGAATTTAATTGGAAAATAGCGTACGTATTAAAATTATATTTTCATTAACGAATTAAATATCTATTGAATAATACTTTTTTCACTACAGCTTGATGAATGTAGCCTCAAGATTCTTTGCAATTGTATCTTGTTCTAGGCGTGAAAAAATATGCACTTTTTCAAACGCTTTTTGCTATGGTTTTACATAAATTCTTTAACACTTTTTTATTTCACAAGGTGTATTGGAAATTGATGAACGTTTTTCTTGATAATTTGATAAATTTACACAAGTTTTTCCTCAAATTTGTATACAATTTTCTCTAATGCGTTTAAAGGTTTTTCACACAAACTCAGCCATTTTCATTTTTCTGCAGCCAATTGTAATCGTGTGCATTTATTCTTATTAGTGTGTGTTATATTAGTGTATACATATACGAAAATATGCCGATATTTTCGAAGTGTGCATGAAGTGGAGAAAAAAATCAGAGGAAATTATTTCTTTGTTGGTAGTACTGATTGTAGACTCGTAGCAAGGTTGCAATTAGATATTTTGTTTGACTCAAATATAAAGTAAATCAAAATATCGAATTTGTTTTAAAAGAAAACGAAAATATTTATGTTGTATAAATGTTTTTCTTAAGTGCTTAATTGACGTGCTTTAAACAATTACAAAGAGTTTATATATTTTCGTAGAGTTTCTGTACACATTTATATAAATGTATATTGTGATTTTTATTTAAGGATATAACACGATTCGAAGTTGTATGATATATGACAATATATGTTCAAATTCTTATGAAGTTTTTCTATAGTTAATTTGTAGCAGAGTTATTGAAAGCGAAACATGAAAGTTTTTTTATAAGAATTGTGATCAGCTGATTAACTTTTATATTAAGATGTCAAGTTGATGATCAAATTGTAAAATTGCGGTAGTGTTAGCAAAAGCAAGCAATACTGTGTGTGAAACCAAGTTTTTGAACATCTAACATCCAAGCGCGCTAGAAATTTCAAAATATCGTTTTTTTTGTTTTTTCGATATTTCGAAAGTATGGTATTTATTATTATTTAGTGACTGGTATGAATACCAGTACTAAAATTATGTTTGAGCATTGGCTGCAGAGGCCATCAGCTCTGTGTCGTCTGTGGGTGTCTGGATTATTTGTTATATTGTCGTTTCGATAGTTTTAATGAATTTGCTTATTTTTTCGATGTTTGAGTGACTGGGAATGGCGAGGATGTCGCTTATTTGTTCTGAGTTTAATATTTCTTTTCTTGCGTTGGCGTGATTTGGACATTTGTTGAGGATGTGGTCCAATGTTTGGTTTGTGTTGCAGGTTGTACAGATAGGGTGATTTTCTTTTTTTAAGTTATGTTCATGGGTCTGTGTTGTGTGGCCTAGGCGAAGGCGGGAAAAGTATGGTAACTTAAGAACATACTGTGAAATTTTTCATGCAGAAATTCCCAATATTATAACTTCTACAGCCCCTTTAACTAGGTAGAGAGCGGTCGCACGATCCTGTACCTCAAACTTAAAACTCATTTATCTCGAAATAACTTTTATCGGCCTGGTGTTGTCAAAAAAAAAACTTTTCAACCGAATCCTCTGTAATTTTAATATGCTTTTCACAACATTAAAAAAACCCGATTTTTAGAGTGCCAAATTCTAAATCGCGCCATTTTGTTCTAGTAGCGGGACAAATCATAGCTACAGTCATACTGATTAATAATTTTTTGGTTTTTGTGTTTCAGATAAATAGAAAGGCCAAAATGGATAACATCGCCCAAGCCCAATTTTTCGGGAGGGTCAACTTCAGCTTCATTTTTAAAATTATTAAAATTAAATTTTTTTTTGTAAAATAAGTTAAATAAAAAGCGCTACAATTTTAAACATCGTTTTTAATCATTTTATTGTAAAATAAATTCCTGAAAATACCCAAAATTTTTGAGCCCTCGCTTCTAGCAGTCGTCACAAAATCGCCACAAAACTTTTCTGGTGTTGCCAGCTCGGCAGTTTAGTTTATAATTTATATTCTTCTCTGAATGATCTTTGAAAATTGTCCTTCTGATGATAATACGCCGATCACAAGTGAAAAATGAGAACTGTTGAATGGACTGTGCTTCCAAAATGCACTAGATTAATTAATGATGCAAGTAAGAACTGAGAAACATTAGAAACTGAGTGGAAAGCTATCGTAGCAAATACAATGCCTGAGCTACCTCGATGCATTGGTTATGTTGATTGGTCTGAAATGAAGCTAGCAGAAATGGCGGTTATAAATCACGGGCCGTATTTTTCCCAAAAAACCCTTTTTCCATTTCAGTAAAATACAAATTCGTCAAGCAACCTTGATCCATCGTAACAGTGTTAACGATCACTTATTTGCAAAAATTCAGCAAGGCACTTTTTGGAGAAACAGTGCCGGGCTGGTGATTCTACTTATCCAGTTGGTACCAACTTCATAGCCCAATTTAGACAAAATACCGAGTTAACGAAGGACGAAAGGGACAAATTCAATAAATACTTTTTCATCAGCAAAAAGAAAATCAGCAAAACAAATCAACGGGATTTTTTAGAACATTCTCAATAGAACTTTATCGGATTTGATAGGCTATAAAACTGCGTACCAAAAATTTTGCCGGATATTTTAATTAAAGAGTTTAAGCTTTTGATGGAATTTATTAGTAATAAACACTACAACTTAGTTTTTTCAATGACTGGTTGTCGCGTAGAAAAAAATTAAAATTTGTTGCTCCGCTTCAGTAAATTTTTTATAAGGCGCTTTCGTTTTTTGTTCTGAAAAATTTAATATAATTATTTAATTTAGTTTCCAATTGTTTACACAAACATTTATTAATACATAAAGTAATTCTTAGTTTAGAGCAGCCATTGTGTTCAAATTTAATAGCGGAAAACGTTCGCGATAAAATAAAAATATTTTCTTGGTGTTGCCATAAAGCAACCCTTCTGCGAGGTTTCAAAATGTAGACGCTTAAAAACATGCCTTCTTTTGAGTGTCACAAAATGTAGACGGCATAATTTTTCTATTTTGGATGGAAAACAAAAACTCCATAGGTGTTACGGTTACAAAATACATACGTCTACATTTGTAGTCAAAATTTGGAACAATCTGTGAACACCCATAAGTTTTTAAGGTAGCAAGTGCATTCTGTTTTGTTCTTACTTATTTTTGACAGTTGTTGGCGTATCGCAAGTTGGCAGAACTGTGGCAGACATCTTTGACATAACTCTCCACTTCCGTTCCGTTCTTTTTGGTGTAGAATAAAAATCTATAAAGATGGGTCGTATGCACGCTCCTGGGTAAAAATTTATATTTAACTAATTTTTATATGATTCCTACTCAAAATTGTAAATTTACAAGCATATTTAGATATTGTGCAGTGTATTTTGTGTATTAAACTTTCTAAACACGCTCGTGCAGCATCATAAACTTATGTTGTCATGGGTCCATGTGGTGTTCGCTAGTCGAGCTATATTTTGACATTCGATTTGTAATAAATATAATAATAATACGCTAATAATACATTTTTTTTCTAATTTACATGCGCCATTAATTTGTTATTGTAATCGTCGTTCAACAGTAAGGGTATTTCCCAATCAGCACTTCCCTACAGACGTACCGTGCCTTCTTGGCTCAAATTGAATGCCGAAGATGTGAAAGATCATATCAAGAAATTGGGCAAAAAGGGCATGACTCCTTCCAAAATTGGTTAGTATAAATATTTGTTACAGTTTCACAGGTTGAAAATTCTAAAATATTTATTTTCATTTACGCGCAGGTATCATTCTTCGTGATTCGCATGGTGTGGCACAGGTACGTTTTGTGAATGGTAATAAAATCCTGCGCATCATGAAATCCGTTGGACTCAAACCCGACATCCCTGAGGATTTGTACCACATGATCAAAAAGGCTGTTGCTATCCGCAAGCATTTGGAGCGTAATCGCAAGGACAAGGATGGTAAATTCCGTTTGATTTTGGTTGAATCCAGAATCCACAGATTGGCTCGCTACTACAAGACAAAGAGTGTTTTGCCACCCAACTGGAAATACGAATCCAGCACCGCTTCCGCATTGGTAGCTTAATTATATTCCACGACAACAACTTCGTTGGGATGTTTTATTTTTTTTATATGTAAAAGATACATAGAACGTGAAATAAAAAATGTGAGATATTAAGTGTACAGTGATTTTGGTAATATGTGAAATGGTGTGTGGGGCGAAATTTGCAAGTGTTCACTTCTGCTATTTTTTCTTAAATAAAATGTATACCATTTTAATAGCATTAAGTAGCTTGTGGGCCAACTCTAGGCTATATTTTTGGAAAGTTGAGCTGGGCAGAGCGCTTGTGAAAGTGCTGCTACATCTTTTTGATATTTGCTGCGAATTAATTGGATGTTTATAGTTTTAGTTGGGGTTTTCGATTCAAAGCTGGCGTTAGCGAGTAAGAATTGTAGTATTGCCGACTCAGCAGAGCACAGAGTTAAAACATTTTGATTATTTAGGATGGCGGTTACTGTAATTGTAATATTTTGTAGCATCAAGATCACAATCTTAATAATGATAATTACGGTAACAGATATGTTACTTGTGATTCTAAATATATTACGCTTGAAATAATTGTAATTCAAGAAATGTAATGATTACAATCATAGTATTCTTCCAATACTTGGAGGGGGGAAAATGATGCCGTAGAGGCCAAGGGCGCCTGATGGCGAGAGTAGCATGTAACTATAAATCGTGTGGCTCACTCCCTGTGAGTCTTAAGACGACGCCACCCATTGCACTGATCGCATCTAACCGTTCTTGAGTTCAGGTGGAGCTGTTTTTGGTAAAAGCAAAAGAAATATACTTCGGGTCCACGTTTGAGTTTAATGCTAGCCGTAAACAAAAGAATTTGGAGCAACCTAAACTGATTTTCTCGTAGATTTTCTCGAAAGCCGATAGACAAGGGGTGAAATTCGCACAGTTAATTTACTGCGGTGATAGCCCTTGGTCATCTCCGCCCCTCTATATGATGCAGAAGCTTGGACGATGACGACAATTGATGAGAGTGCACTGGGAACGTTCGAGAGAGAAATTCTTTGAAAAATCTTTGATCCTATTAGTATAGGCGAGAATGAGTACCGTATCCAATAAAATAGCGAGTTGTATGAGCTGTACTGAGATGTGGACATTGTGAAGTGTATTAACATACAGTAGCTTCGCTGGATTGGCCATGTCTCGAGAAAGAACGAAAGTGCTCCGGCACGGCAGTCCTTCGAGAGGCAACCCACTGGTGAACGACGAGGAAGAGGAATACCTAATCTACGTTGGGGAGACCAAGCGATGCCCAGAACCTGATAGAAATCGGTGTCACCAACTACAGCGAATCGAGCTAAATGTTGTAATGTTTTAGATTCGGCCAAAATCGATATACGGTTTTAGTGTCATCTAAGTAAGTGAGATAGCCTTAAGGAGGGAAAAGTCCGAGCCATTCCCGTACGCAGAACCAGCTGTTGCGGGTTGATAGCACTTTGGGCAAAGTCAAAGAAACGTTTTAGACGACATTTAAGGCGACTGGCAGATTTTTTTGAGAACCAAGACTACGTAGGATACAGTGAAAGAAGCTACAGATTTGGCAGAGCACCGCACCTCAGGACTGCGACGGGATGCCTTCTTATGCCCCCTGAACACCATCTACATTATGTGGCATAACACCAACGCTCAGCAAGCAGTTTCCGCCTGTCTACTACCGTAAGGACATAAAGGACAACCACTGGATTGCGCGAAATACAGATAGCCCTTGAATAACCTTCTTCGAGTGTATGTCACTACTTTTACAAACTCTCGTCTCCGAATGCCGTAATCGGAGTCCAAACAGTAAACAGTACAGTACGAAGAGCTTCAGCTGTCCGGACTCTGATCCCACACCGTCAAAATTGTTCGCTTCGACGCTTGGACGACTCCAAAAGTCTTATCAATCTAAGCAGGAGTTTGTAAGCTGAACAAAAAAGTTTGTCTATGTATAGTTTAATGATGAATATACAGTTAAGCTTTCAAGTCCATTGGTAAAATATATCCGGTTATTAGTACGGACAACTTGAAAAATGTAGTTACGGGAAGAAACCTTTAAAGCTGCGGTACGGTTCTCATGGGAATGAGAGGCTTGATAAAAAATCAAGATATAAGCAATGTTAGTTGACATTTTTAAGGCATTAGGGCATCTTTCAAGATTACTTATTCCAATTAATAAATTTTAAATTTTTTATAGTGGCCTAAGTCTTAGTCGTGAGAGACTAGTGATACTCAGTGTACGAAGACCTGCCAAAATACTGCATTGAGGATGGCAATGAGAAGCCCCTTCTGATGTCCCTGATACATCACCTGCACAGTGAAGCATTTATGTTTCCTATCAAGGAGCATAAAATTATGCGCAGAAGTAGTTCCTTCTCGGGGGTTACCGTAGTAACCCTCCCTATAGAGAAGGATGAGATACGGACGGACGGCTGGGGCCGGAAGAAAGGCACATACGTTAAGCTCTATCTTAGGTTTATTATGGGAACTGGGTTTGGATGTGGTATTTACTTTGATGAGTAGATGGCACAAAAAACCACGAAGTCGATCATTCATTCATTTATTCAATCCACTCTGTAGGCGCTTACAGGAGACTGACCCACCTATTAGGTACATCAGGAGGCATATACAACACCCAAATGTGGAGATACAGAACTACATACGACAACCACTTGACCTTCCAGTATACAGACATATAAATGAACTCTCGCTCTCCGAATGACATACGCGTAGTCAAATCAGTTCATTGCAGACCAAGACCTTTAGCTGCTTCGTGAAACCGGCGTAACTCTGGCGCAATTACGTTCCAGGTACATATTCTAGCAGGTGGCGTGATCTTGATGTTTCTCCACAAATGGATGAACCGGCACCTAACCACCTATTCATATATCATCTTAACACCCCTCTCTCTCTGGATTCACTCCATCGACACTATGTTTTCTTTATGTTTTCTGGCCTTACCGGTGATGAGATTGATGACAACGAGAGATCGATGAATTGACTGCTATTTACAGGACTTTGTACACTGATAGAACCGCAATAGCAACAACAGCGACTGGAAGATCTTATTGCGATTTCGGACTTTAGTGGTGATGAAAGTTGCATGCGCCGATGATAAGAACAAACTATCTAAGGTGAATCCGCGTGGGGTCATTCGCACTAACAACTTTGAAAAGGGTAAAACGATCGCTCAGAACAATGCGCCTACCTACAAGTCTGCAGTACCAATGTCAATAACGAAGGAAATAAGTTAGGAATTGCTCCTGCATCGAGCATATTCTCTTGAAAAACCGTGGTCCGTCTATTACTGTAGCTTCGATGCTCTTTTATGAAATGAGGTTCTATTATTCGACCGTGGAAAATATCCGTATAGCCGTTTTTCGGCAACTCATTTCCCTTACCACTGATTGTAATAAAAATGACTCGACGGCAGGAGATGTGGGTCGAATGAATAGGTTATCTGTGAAAGAAACATTTGGAAACGTTTTATTACTTGGGGGTATCAAAAATTTTAGAAATTTTGACTGACGTGTATCTTGCTAAAAGCAGAGTATGTTGAATGAATGAATGAAAAAAATGAAATTTGTTCGTCGAACTCATGGTCTTTCGTGTCCTCCACTCATCACCGTACCTCATCCGAACCCAGTTGCTGTTTGTGTGAAACCCGTTTCTCCAGAAATCCCTTGCGGTGATCATCACAAGGCCTTGGAGATTCATCTAAAATCAATCGGACAAGAGAAATTAGTTTTATTAATAGATAATCTAGTGCCTGATCGACGTTTTTTTTTTTCAAAATTAACAATATGGAAATATTTTTCAGATTTTCCAGAAAAAAACCGACAATTAGTTTTTTAAAAAATAGAAATTTTGGAAAAAAAATCCTTCGACACAAGTTTTTTTTGTTTTTCTACCAAGCGGTTTTTAAGTTACAGTGATCACCAGTTCAAAAAATATAGTTTTGAGACAAACGCTTTTAAAGTTTTATTATCGATTTATGTAAAGGTATACGAATTATTTAATTACTTACACTGTGTCATCTATTCCTGTTAGTTCTTCAGCCGTCATAACAGCTTCCAAAATATCAATTTGCAGTTGCCTACGTAGCATTCTACCTTCTCGTGTGTTATCGTTAGCGCACTTATCTGTCACTTTCATACGTGCAGCATCTATCATAGCTATTTGCTGTTGAACGGTCCGGAGCGCCCAAGCGCCCTTTGTTAATTGTTGAATAACTCGAAAAGTATTTGTCGGATTCACTTCAAATTTTCATACAATATTTTTAAGATATTATACTTTAAGAAAATGCAAAAAAAAGTTAAAGTTTTTGAAAATTCTGACTACCCTAACTGCCTAAGATAGAACTGGGTCGGGCTGAGGGTATGTTTCTTACTTCCGCGCGCACACGCCGATATATCTCATCCTTCCTCCTGCTATTGCATCTCATTCGAGAAGAAGGTGTGCTGGAGTTTCAGAAAGCACAGGAGTCACTCTCACTTTTTCCTTAGGGAGGGTTATGAGTTGCCATATGCTCTTTTGATTTAACCCCCCAGCAAGTACCTTCACTTGGCGCCAGCTAACGTCTTTTTGTTTTAGGTCTACGCTTCTAAGGATTTCCTTGATGCTGTCTTGTCCCATAGCAAGGAAGGCCTCGGGTGCTATTTATAACGAAGTGGGAGCTTCCCTAGCTAATATATCCGCAAGTTCGCTCCAAGTTACCACCCCTCTGTCTTGGGACCCACATGAGCCGTGTGCAATTGGGCATTTCTAGCTAATTCAATTTCTCGATGCATTCACGGACTAATGAGAACTTAACTTCAAAGGATGACAACGGGTTGAATGTCATTCCCATGGCAGCCGGTTACCAGAATGACTCCAGTGTTTCCCGACCAAGGGTTGCCGCCCCAGTAAACTAGCCCTGTCTAGTGTACCGCACCCCGTACAAGCTTGAATGTCGCCTGACTGTCTCTCAGAATGGCAATTCGCTTATTTCGAAGTATGTTGAAAAATAGATCTTTATTTTTGAATAAAGTGCTTTATTTTAATTTTTAGGTGGAACACGCGCATGCGGATATTCTGTAAGTTACCTCAACTTTTGCTTCTATGAACTCATGTATACTCGTATGTATGTAAACATATAATTAGAAAATAAAAGAAATAAAATATAGCAAATTATTTTCACACTTTCGCCAATCATACACCACTGTGCATTGGATCACACTGGCTCTACAGTTGTTTCCGCTGATGGAACTATGTACCTACCGGCAATGGGGCTGCTTCGTTTTCGGTTAGACGAGTATTTCTCTTTCAGTATTCTCTGTGTGTGGCTGCCGGCAGCATGTGTACGCGGTAAAATTCGAAAAACTGCTAAAATAAGAATAGCACAGTTACGTACCTATGTATGTCTTTGATTACTTGCAATATTTTTTGTGCTGCTTTGGTGCATGCAAAATTTTGTGCAAAGAACCCTCACAAATACATATGGCATTTATGTGCATGCGAGTGGTGTAAAAATTTTAGTGCTTACGGAAGGGGAAACGGAAATAATGAGGCAGCACGAGCTTAGTTTAATTTTTGACAGTTATTGATATGTCATGAAGTAAATATATAACAAATTCGAACAAATAACGGCGACTCTTTTCACTTAACGTACATATGTATGTATTAATGTATGCATGTGTATGCGTAAATACCAATACTCGTAGGAGTACATAACAGTTGCCGGGTCGGTTGCCAAAAGCAATTTCCATTGTGCCGTCAGTGGTTCTCGGTCTGCGCCTTCGGTCTGCGCCTTCGTTCTGTGCCTTCTAAATAACTGTGGCGCATCGTGCGTGCTATGTATGTACATACAACCTTGTATATGAACCTACATACGTAACGCGTAAATATGACAAACTCATTTGTATTTGCAGAAAACTGTAAAGTTCAATAAAATGCATTCATTGTATAACAAGTAACGCAATTGATTGAGCAAAGCCAAACTATATAGAGAAGCTGAAGGAAAATCGCTAAAATTAGAGTACGACTAAACAATTCTGCTACTGCAGATTTGTGCTATAATACAATTTGAAATTGGCCGATCTACGGTTGCTACTCGCACATAATGTATTAAGGGGATACTAAGTTGCGCATATGTTGTTGTTGTGTGGTTTTCTTTTGTGGAAAATTGTGTTAAAGTGTTTTACCCAGCCAAGGCCATGGTGATATTTTGGGAGTCTGAAGTAATTTTCGATTTATGCAAATGCAAAAAATTACCGCAAATGGAAATCTAAAAGCCGCAGCAGTGCCAGCATAGAATAAGTCGAATCAGTGAATATAATTTGAATATATTTTATCTACATACACATAATGCAAAGTCATTAATACATATGTATGTATGTATGTATGTATAGATAAATACATAGTAGCAATATTGGCGTTCTTGTTAGACTCGGCCGCTCTTCTTTAATGCTTCCACATATTTTATAGCCGGTAGTGTCAGGTAAGAAAAGGTTGCTTGGTAAAGTAGGGTGTGGTGAGCTGAGGGCAGCTGGCAGAACACGGCATATAACAGTAACAAAACAAAATCTTCACACACATACATATGTATGTATACATGTGTTTAGTGTAGGGGCGCGACTGTGAAAGCGAAAGCCCAACGAAAATCTAAAGAATAATATGCTAGAGCTCGAATTTATGTAGAGTTCAAAGTGAGCAAAGTGTTGATTGCAAAGAAAATAATATTAGCGAAAAATAAAAAAAAAGTGTTTACTCATACGTGATTGCAAATTAATTGGAAAAGTGTTAGCCATAAAAAACTTCAACTGCGTCTAATTGAATTAATGTAAGAAGAAGCGGAGTAGTGAACGAGCTTGCCAACAACAGAATTAAGTGCAGCGAATAGAAGTAGCTTAAATAAAATATAAAATAGGTAAATATACATATATGTTAGTAAATGGTTACAGTTATATTTAAGTAATAGACGTCAAACAGACGTTCAATTGCTTTGAATTACTTCAATTCATTGGACTCGTATTTAATATTAGATAAATGCATTGCATATTTGCTTTATATTTATATACATATATGTGCACATAAAAACACATTTTTCTTATTATATTATTTATTCTTTTCTTATACATAAATGTGTACACACATATATAAATACATGTGTTTTGTAATTTCAGCCTCTGATTAGGGATGGTCAGGGTGTGTGCCATGATATGAGGTTAATTGGAAGTGCAAATGGCTTGCTCGTAGAGAGACCTGTGAAAAGTGAATGCATGCATGAGTGTGGCACGTTCTTTTTGCACTGTTAGTTATTAAATATTAAAAATAAATAAAAAAATACATTAAATAAATTAAATTCTTCGTAGCGAACTGCGGACGGTGGAGTGGGCTGCTTCGCTCCGAGTCCAAAGTTCTAAAAATGCTGGTTAATTTGTGCTTAGAAGTGAATTGTTTAGGAAGTTGAATTTTGTGGAGATGTTGTTTTTGTAGCAGTTTACTAAGTCCTGCCAGTGCAGGTGTAGTCACCGATCGTCATGTTGTTATTATAGCAGTAATACAAGCTCTGCCAGTTAAGGTATATCACCGGTCGTCATCGTCTAACTCATCTAACAGTAGGCTCTTTCAGCAGCAGCATGCATAACCTAGAAAAATAATTCCTGAAATAAAATTTTTAGTTAAGAAATCTTACCACAAATATTTCTAGCGCCAAAACAAAAAAGTTTTATTGTTATAACATTTTGTAAATAAAAAATTTTAATTATTAATTTAATTTAAAATTCTTGATATTTTTCACTGCAGATTGACGTACGTTTCTGAATTTTTATTTCTGATCTTATATTTTTTATTTTTGATTATATATTTTTTATTTATGTATTATATATAAAAAACTTTACTAAAAATGTTTGCATACTCAGTTTCCAAAAGTTTTTTTGCTAGTGCTATGTTATCGGAAATAAAAACCCTTTAAATGTTTATTATTCTTAAGCAAACGAATTAGAAAAAATAAACAGTATTATAATGATAATTAATGGGATATGTTGTTTAACAATTAATAATTTATTTAAACTTAAAAGTGAAACTCCAAAAAAAAAAAACTAGTAAATCTTGTTTTAGTTTATATTATTTTTAATAGAATTATTTGCCATTCCCAAGATATTTGTTTCGCCTACTGTATCTAATTTTATATGTATTTTATATAATGAAAAATTAATTAAGTAATAATCAAAATATAATAATACTCGACACAAGCCGAAAACGTAATTAAGTAATAATAAAACATAATTAAAGTACATAAATAAAGTACTGGGTGAGATTATTATTCCAAGGATAATTGATTTTTTTTTTGAAGTCATCAAAAAATAATAATGATTACTTAAACTAAAAATAATCATAAAAAACAAAGCAAATTTGTTTTATTTTTTATTATTTTTAATATATTTTTAAACTTAACTTTCTTGAAATTTATTTTTGTGCCATTCCCTAAATTTTTTTCGCCTACTATGTCTCATTTTATATTCTGTATAACAAACCGAAAAATTAATTAACTAATAACCAAATGTACTTATTTTAATGCCAAATAATTATGCTTTTTTATTTCTTTCGTTCTGATTAAATATTTCTAGTTATTATTAGATTATTTACCTATAGGATATGTAAAAAAATTTAATTCACCATTAAGTTCAATAAATTTAATAGCTTTCTACCAAGCAAAAAAGCAATAAATTAAAAAATAATAATAAAAAAAATTTGAAAAATTTTCATTACTAAAGTATTAAAATAAAGGATGAGCCGGAAGGCCTTAGTAGCGCTCCTGTTCAATTTCAGTGTATTGGTTATTTATAACTATTACTCTTATATACAAATAAAATAAATAAATAAAGTAAATAAAAATTAATCATCGGAGTAATAGAACCATATATTTCGTAATTTTGGCAAAAAAAAAAAACAATAGGGTTGGTGCGTGACTACTCTTCGGAAATGCTCGGGTTTGAATTTCCGTGTACAAAACATCGAATGATGGAAACAGTTTTTTTCTAATAGCCGTCGTCTCTTGGCTAGGCAATGGCAAACCTCCAAGTGTATTTCCCCTCCATTTGCCTAACAACATAAAAACACACATCACAAATGGGACTAGGGGCTCTACTAAAAATGTAATATATGTATTTATTAATAATTATATATATATTCCTATATATATATATATATATATTCCTATATATATATATATATATATATATATTCCTATATATACATATATATATTTAATATTACTTTTATTTTCCATTCTTCACTTTCCAGTCTAATATTTTTTAAATAAAATTATGACTGTTACCTAACAAATTGAATTTCAATAAATTTATTGTACCTTCAACGAAATACTTTGCCAGTGAGGTAATATTATATGCATGCATGTATTTATGTATTTAATGTATGTAGTTTTGTACATGCATACAATTTGTTTACATACAATATAAGTATATGCATTCACATACATACATATACAATCATGAACCGAGAACTTTTCACTGCATTAATGTTTTATTTTATCGCCGAGTTCAGCATAGGTCAGATTTGCTGGATTTCATTTAAATTCAATTTATGAAAAATATAAATTAATATTTACTTTGTATTTTCAAAAGGTCACTAAAACATTTATGCATTTACATATACAAATGCACGCAAAAAATGCCATAGGTAGAATCAAATTAGAATCTTCAAAATCACTAATTATTTGAGGCTATTCATCTAAACGCTTAAATGCTTCATAAATCATGTAAAACAAGTAAATTTACAGTTTCGTGAAACTGTTGTCAAGTCTTAATAATCGTTTACACGAGGTTTAACGACGTTTAGAGCAATCAATAAACGATCTGGTACGGAAATTATTTCGATTCCCACACCAAGTCTCTAATTCTCATTCCATTAATATATGGGATCATCTTTTTATAATCAAGAGAGTCGCATTTAATACTCACTTAATACATGATTGGCGTTGGCTTACTTCTAAATATTAATAAAATAATAATATTAATGTTTATTCAGCTGATTAGCCTTTCTTCGGCAGCAGCTCAAACAGAAGTGATGCATACGTTAAGCGGAGTTGAGTTTATTATTGTTATTATTTTATATTTCTAATTTTTTCAAACATTAAACAATAAATAAATGATGATGTTGCAATTTTATTTAAAATTGTTTGAAAATGTAAACCTTGGTTTTTTTTAATATTTTATTATTAATATTATTATTATTATTAAATTTAAGATATAAGGCAATAAAATTCAATATTAGCTTCTTTAATAAACGAAAGCAAATTTATTGTTTACTTTTCATTTGCATGTGATCACGTTAATTTAAAGTCTTTATAGTAATCGAATAGTTTATATTTACTCCTTATTGGATTACGTCTGACACAATGTGAAACTTGGTGTGTATAAGAGTTTACCTCTCCGCACTCACATTGCCCCGAATCGATGACACGAATCATGCAAATTTAACTGCCATCGTAAGTGTGGCCAACCAATAATCGGTTGATATCATTTTTAAATCGAGCTTAAAATTTTTCAACCAGTTCTTTGCTAGTAACTATGTGAAAATTTGCGCAAAAAGGTTGGGGCGATTACTCGTAGATGACAGAAATCCATCGTACCATTCACAGAAAATGTTATGAGCGAATGATTCTCAAAGCTTCTTCGACAGTGTATTCAACTTCGATGACAGTGTCATTATCTGCTGCTTTTTTTGCTATTTGTTCTACCTTTTCATTAAACGGTATACCAGAATGGCACGGAGACCACAACACATGAACATTTGAAAATTCAAACTCAGAGAGCTTCGCGGGGAACAGAGCGATATAGTTATTGCTGGATCGCTTGTTTTTTAAGAGCTTGCAGGCTGTTTGGCTATCCGAGAAGATAATAACTTTGTCCGCGCGTGCCTGACAAGTAATTTTAATAAGCCAATTTATAAAGCAAATAATTTGTAACAAACTTTTAAGTTTTGGTGTTCATGTATCCAAAAACCTGGCAAAGTAGGGGAAAGTGAGAGAACAAAATGACATCATTTTGAGGGGAAGATGCAAGCTCGTAAAATTTGCCAATTGTTATTGGGTTTGCATTCCCATACTTTTTTGATATTTTCCTCTTTGAAAGCGATTTCTCGTAAATTAAAAATGAATGTGCGACATTGTGCTTTAAACCCAAAATTTTCTTTTTTGCTCTGATGCCAGACTCCCCAGCCAACCACAACCGAGTTGGCCAAGACCGAAGCATCAGCAGCAAAAGCATCATAACTATCAGCTAAAAATTGATGTAATTTTTGTGCAGAGGTAGCTCTAACTTCTGCTGTGGTCACATTGCGCTTAACGTCGGGGAGGGTGAGCGTGTTAAGGCGTAAGCTTTCTTCTATATAGCCTTGAAAGTATCACCAATCTTGGTGTTGCTAAAAACGTCTGACATTTTTTAAAATACACAGGTGTTGCTGGATTTCGTGCCAGTATTATTGACAATTGTGTCATACATATAGGTATGTATTTATTTTAACATTTAATTATTTTAGCTTTATTATTTTTTTGGCAGTGAGCCACATTCGTCTCTCAGTTGCAGGGAACTCGTGCGCCAGCACATAGAAGAACTTCTACGAAGAAAAGAGTTTTAAAAAGTTGTAATTTTTCTCATTGTTGTTTTGCTTGCTAAAGTAGTCTTAGTTCCACAATACTCTATTTGGTTACTATAAAATTTTAGGGCTACAGGAGAGTGAGGGAGTGCTTTTATTGTTGTCAGCAATTTGAAAATATTATAATTGTGTTTTGACCCCTTAATTGCATTAGCATAGTGATCACTTACTGCCAAGCTGATAGCTTTCCCTGTGAACTCTATACACTTGTCCTGCGGAATCAACCAGTTGTCGAAATTGTTTATGGCCAAAACATTGGCGCTATGTGCGTAATGCTACATTTGTCTAGTCAAAAATATTCTTACAGGCAAATTTTTGATTTCATAAACAACTTTTAATGAGTTTAAATTAGAAAATACTTTTGAGTATTCAAAAAATCAATTTCAAGAAATTTTCCTTTATAAAAAAAAAACTATTTTTAGGAAATCCTGTATGTATGTATGTACGCACGTAAGCAAAAATGCTGTGAATAAATATGAATCAGTTCAAAAAAGAAGTCAAAGATAAATAAAGAGTGTTGAATTGAATTTATTTCCTATGTCAAAACTCATTCTTAACATTCTGTATATGAGTTCATAGTGATCCTATGCTTCACTATGGAGTAAAGGAATAAATATATGTATATATACACCTAATAGTTTAATATTGATCAATCTTAAGGTTAGACATAATATATGAGCTTTTTATTTTTGTTTCTCTCTCAAAACTGCCGAATTATGACTTAGCTGAATTCAGTACTAACGTATCAACCGAAATTCATATGTCCAGAAGAACTTCAATAAAAAGTAACCTGGCTGGCCTTGTCAATTAAATATTATAATAGTATTAAACACTTAATCTATCTTTCTGCTTCTACTGCTGATGCCGCTGTTGTTGCAACTTCTGGTGACGTTTCTGGGCTTTCCTTTCCCAATCAATGTGATTGAGCCTCATCACGTCTCATTTAACAATGGTCGAGCACATATTCCGAACAAATCTTGTATGAGATGGCGGATGTTCGAATGGCTTCTCCAGCACTGTTCGTTCTTCACTGAACCGTTTGCAGTGGAAGGTCACATGTTCTGCGCTCTCAACTGTATTCGAATAACTAGGACAAAAGGGCAGACGAGGAGGAGGACTGTTATAGTGTTAGTGGTAATGTTTGATGACATTTTGATTTCTCCTCTCTTAGAAAAAAAAAACAGGCTAGACATTATATTTCGTTTAGGCATTTAATTTTGGAAAAGTCTTTCACCAGGATAAAAATACGAAAATTAATGGAATTATTAGAAATAAACTTCTTAACTTCGCTGTATTGCACTCTGTTTAACCGCTTCCCCGCTTTCGCGTTTCTTCCATAAATGTTCGGATCTCAGAAAAAACAATTCCCGTATGCTGCCCGAAGACAAAACACCTTCGCATCGAGTAAACATTGTTTGTATGATCGCTCGCACGGTTAGCGTAGTTACTAATCTCGATTCTTTGTGACATTTTCTTCACTGACAGCTTTCAAGACGATACCAGAAGCGGATATAAAAATGTTTCAAAGATTGAAAAAATTCTGAAAATTTTATTGCATATAAAGTGGCGTTGTAAAATTAATTCTCATAATTAAATGGTAGTTGCAACTCATGCAAAAAATAATTTGCCGCGAAGTAATTGTCGTTCTATGAAAAAGTAGGTACATATATATATTTTGAAGGGGTGTTGATTTACAGTCTACATAATACACATATGTATGTATGTACATATACGACTTTCCATTCCCATAATTATAAGAATATCGTGAAGCATACAATCTTGACAGCTTTGGGCCGCACATCTATAGCATGTAGATAATACCAAATGGTGAATTGCAAAAGTATTTGTAACCAAATTTTCCACGTATTCCAAGCGTATTTCATCATTGGATAGCTCATGCTTGTGGCGTGCCAGAATGCGTTGGGATTACTCAATTCGATAAGAAATGGAATTTTCGCCAGTCATTGCGCGGCAATTATGCAAACATACATACATGCATACATATGTATGTACATGAATATATAAGTACGTGTATATGTATTTTCTCAATACGCCAAGTGCGAAATTTATGCTAATTAATCATAATTAAAAGCTTTATTTCATTTATGTGAATTTATAGAATTTTATGCATACAAATGTAGGAAAATTGAGTTCTGCCAGATAATAAGAAAAAAAGGCGCAAGTTCTTTCACTTTTTTAGCATAAATTTATTTGCTGACACTAATTAATATGTATAAATACATGCATATTATTTTCTATAGTTTTTCTATAATTTCATATGCTATAAAAAGCGAATCGCAAATTAAAAATAATTTTTATAAAGATATGTTGCAAACATTTATTATGTACGGGGTTTTAGTTTTTTTAGCAGTGTTTAGAATTTTTGGCAGCCGTCCCAGTTCGATGACGTCTCTGAAAATGGCAAAGCTGTGCAAAATTGCGCAAAATTGAGGATAAAAAGGTGAATAGGAATAAAAAAGTAAATAGGAAAACTTGAGTGAAGAAGATCAAAGTTCGTCAACCGAACGGCATTCACAGCAATCGGGCCTATCTGCAGTGTGTGACTAATAGCGTTCGCCCCTCGGCAGGCAGCGGCAAACCTCTGAATGTATTTCTGCCATGAAAAAGCTCCTCATAAAAAAACATTTGCCTTTCGCAGTCGGTTTAAAACTGTAGGTTCCTCCGATTGTGGAACAGCATCATCAAAAGGGTGTAAGCGCCCATTAAAAGTATTATAAAACGGAACAAAAAAGTTTAAATACCTTTCTTCTTTTAATTCATCCTATTTCCAAAAGTTCAGTACTAATTTGGTAGACTAAAAACTTTAATTACTTTATACGCTTGGAAAATTATCATATAATTGGTATTTTAGTTACAATTTAAAGCATTCAGAGTGTATGCAATTTTTTACAAACTGTTTTGCTGTTTGCTGACTGAGGTCAAAATGTATATATTTAATGACCTAAAAAAAGTTCAAAGTCCCGATAGTTTTTAAACGCTAATTTTGAGTGCTTTGGAACCGAATATTTTGGTCGGAAGCCTGGAAAAACAGCTAAAGTGGAATTGCTGTTTATTTGATGTGCGATGTGCTAATTACTAATTGAAAGAGCCCCCATGTTCAAGACTAAGTACCATAAATAAAAACTTCACTCAAAACTATAAAAAGCTATAAAGCTTCTAATAAGTTATTCGTATATAAAAATTACTCATACATAGATATGTAGGTATATAAATAGGTGTGTACTTATGTAAGTATGTTTATTTAAGGTCCATTTGTGATAACATCAAAATCAACACTGTTAATATCAAAGCTATTGAAAATTCTTCATTGAAATTCTTGCCTGTTCGTCGCCTGAATGTTTGATCAATAGTCAGCCGAAGTGCTTGGCTGCTCACACACAATTAAAAGTGTACAGGATGCATTTTATATTTTAGGCCGATTTCGTTTGGCCACCATATTGGTTTGGGTGATATTTATAAGTTGACATTTGATAATTATTGTTGTTGAAGCAGCATAAATAAATTCCCCATAAATTATTGAGAAATGCTGCTGAAGAGATAGTCCTTGGCTGTACGTAAATCCGGGTTACTTCGGTAACATAGAATCGATTTCGGGGGAACAGACAATTGAGAGTCTTGCAGGGAGGGCGGTCGATAACAATCAATAATGCTCCAACAACTTATTGTAATGTTTTAAAAACATTTTACGTTAAATATTTATTCAATTGGAAATACTCGCGAGAATTATTTGCGTCATTTGGTGCCAATCGAAGTAAGGCAACCATAAATTTTTCGTGTAATGAATCATTTTGAAAATTTACATTCATACACTGGTAAGATACGTCATCGATGTATTGTAATTTAGAAACAAATGACGCAGTGAGGTAAGGTGTTACTGAATGTTCATGTATCGGGTATTTTTTTCATATTAACATTGCTTACAATTTTTGACTCTCTTCAGAGTAGTAAAAAAATTCGTAGTAATTCGGAGAACGTATTCTTTCTAACACAAGTTTATATGTATTTAATGTGCCAAGTTGAAAGCTTAAAGCGATCGAAAAAATTCGGAGTAATTCGGAGAACTT